>APFE030497943.1:0-44184 GCA_000404065.3 Pinus taeda | reverse complement strand
TTTGACTTTGACATTTTATGAGAAGAATATACACTCAATTAAGGTTGTTATGCGTTCAATATTTGTAATATGTGATTTTCGCATTAATTTTTAAGTTAATCATTATTTTTTGAAAGCAAAAGTGATTATTATTATTATTTTGACATGAAATTCATAAAAAAAAAACTATTATTTAACTATTTTTGATTAAAATTTTCGTATAAAAATTGTGATTTTCACATGTCAATTGTAGAAAAGAATTATCAAAACGTGTAGTTTTCTAGTCATATTTATGTTAAAATGGATATTTTTATGTCCATTGTTAAAAAATATTGTTTTTTAGAAACATTTATTTCTTGTGGATTGAAAAATTAATTAACAATGTATAAATATGTAGAATACCGAAAATTCAAAATAACGACCTTCTTTAAATATGCAAAACAATAAAAACCTCACTACAAAAAAAAAAAGAAAAAAAAAAGAAGAAATATGGAAGAAAAAGACCACTTCAAAAATTATTAAATTTACAAAATAATTATCGACATTTCATACATTAGCAAAAAAAAAAAAAATCCTTTTAAAAAAAGGGCCTATTGTAGAATTATCACGTTTTTAAATCAGGATAAAAAACACTACCATTATAAAACACAATGTACATAAAAAAATTTATGGTGCTAAAAAATAAGCTGTAAAAAACACGTGTATTTTGCATCACCGCTTTTCAAAATCGGGTCATTTTTTTGCTATCTCTACAAAATGGGTAACAATATGAGTTCCCGTTTCAAAGTTTACATTGTTAAAGGCAGAAAATAGTGAAAAAGAAAGAGAATGAGTCTCCAATGATTAAGTCATGGCGAGACTAAAGAGAACTCCCGAGCATACTCAATATAGTATCATGGGAAACATATGCTAGCAAGGGTATAACTAAGATGGCCACGTTAAGGTTGGCTCTACCATCATAACATGATTTTATAAGTTGGCGAGTGAAAATGGTTTGTGAATCAAGACATGATGGGGTCGACCCTATGACAAAAAATATCACAGTTGGAGGTTAGTATGCAAGATGCAACCGAAAGTGATATTCCCTAATCTATATGCCAGTAAGGAAGTGATACCTTCCATGACATGTCTGCAAACATGGAACCGAAGCAATCTCCCAAAAATCCAAAATATCCTGTGAAAGCAACCCATCCCAACACTCCAAGACAAAAGGTCAAAAATTTCACAAAAGAAAAACCAACTTTAGAAAAAATAATTTTCATTTTTCAACCTATATATGGACTTTTGGACTCAGAGTTTCTCATTTGTGTTTTGAGCAATTGGGTGAAGGAGTTGTGGAGAAAAACCCAATCAAGCTTCCTCTATCAAATTCAACCATTCAAATCGCTTCAAATCTTCCAGGTAGCCTTCTAATCATACTTTTGATAATTTTTTATGCTTTTTATATGTTTTTTCATAAATTTGATTGTAATGAATTATGTAAAAAAAAATCTCTGCGTACATGTGGGTTGGAAACAAGTGACCCATGTATAGGAAGGCCCTATATGCGACTATGTTAATAACGAACCCATGTATGCGCTAGTTTAAAATTTTAAACATGGATTTAATGATTCAAAACATATTTTTTTGCAGGATGCCAATTATCTAGCATGAAAGCGAGCATAGTGCCATTGATAACCAAGTGATGGAGGACCAAAACGCCTTAGATGCCTTGAGAGGATGTGGTTTGTGAAAATTCTTCAAAATGCCAAACATGAAGGCAAATACTCGATTTCTTGAGCTGCTAATACACTACTAGAGTCCATAAGAAGATGCATTTGTGATTGATCAAATGCCCCTAAGGATTGAAATAGAGGACATTTATTTCATTACAGGTCTTTCCCGTAGGGGGAGAGGGTGCACTCAACTGGAGGGACAAGAGGTAGTCTTAGTGTCGAAGACCACATCTGCATATATTGTCCTGGAAACATAGAAAAGGTTGGAAGTCAGATTCCAATCAAGTACGTAGAGAGTTTATCATTGAGGATCCTACTATTTATCATAGCAAGGGTAAATGGTTCTTTTACTCTACATCAGGCTTCTCTTGTTTCCATGAGCCTTACAGTGGATTGTCTCACTATAGTCTTTGATTGGTGTACACCTTTGCTGGCCAACATGATGAAACAACTTACTTCCATCTAGAAGGGTCAGATGAAGAATTTTGGATACGGAACTACCTTATGTTCCTTTGTTTTTGAGAGAGTACCTAGGCTTCATCCCAAGGTATTATCCACCATCAGGAACCCAAGAGATCCACAGATGGGTACGTGGGCTGAATTGATGAAATGACTAGGGGGTGGTGAGGTCCCTAGTACTACATTTGATGATGATTTTTTTCCTTTGGTGGGAGCAACAAGTCATTGCAATCAAAGACTACCCTTATGCTGGAATAGATTTTCGAGGAGATCTAGATCTAGTATTACTACCAGACGCAGCATGGCGTGCCATATGTATAAATGATTTTTAATTTTTGAATTTTAATATTTTTTTGGATTTTTATTATAAATGAATTAAAAGATCATTTTAATGAGACAAAATACTTACAAAATTATTGATCATGACACGGATGTGGGACCAGTAAGAACTGATGGTCTTCCTCGACATAGGCATCATGGAAGAGATGTCGAACGGGCTGCCGTAGAGACTGAGGGTCCTCCATGCAGTCCAGAGAAACTTGGTGATGTTAACTCACCAAGTACCCATGGTGTCCATAAAGGATTTACAAGAGGAGATGCAACGACGCGTGGTGGGAGTACCACAAGACTGGGTGCGACTATTTCAGTGGGTGGCTAATGCCATCATTTTCTTTCTTGCTGCTCATCCTGAGCAAGATCATTGGATAGATGATCAAATCTTTTTTTGTTGGACATGATGATGGGCATAAGCCCAAATTTTGTATGACATTTTGTCCCAATTTTGTATATTATTTTGGACACAAAAACTCTATCTATATGCAGACAGTTTTATGATGATCATATATACAGATGATACTTCGATTATTTTTTATGTTTTAATGTAATGAATGATTCATATCCCAATCCAATGCTTGATTAGCAATAGAATCTACTCAAGAATTTTCTGATCATGGAATATGAACAAACGTGATGTAAACAAATGACCTTTGCAAAAAAACACACTCTCAAAAATTGGTGATAGAAATAAGGATCTTTTACCAAATAGATGTTATTCAGTTGAGATACTACCACTTGTGAATCCAAATAAACTACTAATGAATCAATATCAAGAGATATCACCTTAGATAGTAAATTTATAATAGTAGTATATTTGGAAATATTATTTGAAGCGGGACCGATGCATACTCCTCTCGAAACCATCAACTATCCATATGGATAATAAATCACCCAAGCCACAGAAGCAAGGTTCTAGGTGTGTCTACTGGCACCATCGGCGAACCCTAGATATTGCAAATCGTCCCTCAATACTTGCCAAAAAAGATAAAAAATATGGACATCACTACTTATAGATAGATATGTACAACCATACAATACATACAAACAAGTAATTACCGGGTGAAGCCTCGGAAGTGTGCTTGTTATGGTCGTTCCTATTTTTGGTTTCTGCCCACTTTTTTCCTTGGGAGCCACTCGATTCATAGGCTCCGTTTTTCAAAATTCTTTTGACATTGTAGTTACGATACCAAATATATTTAATGATACTTAACGCAGTTGAATCCCAATATATCTAATATAATGCACTGCGTAAACCCCCATACTTAAATTCAAAAAGAGTCAAGGGATCTCTACTTGAATGGTTCATGAGGCACAATACTTGCTAAGGTTTTGCAAATGGGGTAGCAAGCTAAGTGGGCTTGATTGTGGGGAAAAACTCCACAGTTAAGCGCGCTTGAGCCAGAGGAGTTCTGGGATGGGTGACCTCCTGGGAAGTCCTGGTTACCGGGTGCAAGCCCCGGAAGTGATGATTGATGCTATGTGATTCGTTCTCCACATTTCACTAGTTTCAATCCCACTTCTTCACCCCTGGGAGCATCACCCGATGCAATGAGTGCTAAGTGAACTATTAAAAAATCATGAGAAATTAGTCAGTTACGACTACCTCTCATGGAAATGGTCATACGTGAATGACTTACTTAACACAGTTGAATCCCAAAATGATATCTAACATAAATTTCAGCTAAAGGGTTCAAAATATATAGTAAAAGACAAAAGACAACCAATATAAGTGAGACACAGGAAGAAAATATTTCACAATAGCACCCAATTGTGATGAAAGGCTCCTTTATGCCATTATCTCCTAGGATAGAAGGGATGGTTGTAGGATCTCCTATGTCTTCAACCAGTGCAAATGTTTATTCATCTCAGACAAGAGAAATGCAGCAAACTCAGAAATAACAGAGTATTTTTAAAACCTACGAGGAAATCAAACAAAAAAATGAGGCTTTGAAAGATTCCACTTATTTACAGCTTTGGAAGAAAACCTCAACTTCACAACACAGGTTACATTCTACCTTCGACACTGAGAAGGGAAAGATGCAAATATCTTTCCTGGAACCCAATATTATTCATCCTAAAAGTGCAAATGATTAGACCAAATCAGTATTTTCTTTTGATAAAAAAATTGATTCATTGACCAAATTGATTTACATGAACAATCTAGTAAAATGATATATTCTTCTCTTACCAGTTCAGTTATGATAGTATCAAAGCTACAAGCATCACTAGAAAACATTCAGTCTGAGTTGAAGATAGAGAAAATATCTTCCATAGCTAAAGATACAAGTATTAAATCTGTAGAATATTTAGTAGTAAAGTTGGGATATGATCCTACCAATGTCAATCCAGTAGAAGAAATAATCAGAAACAAGAATGCAGACATAACAGCTTTAAGAAAACAACTAAAGATCCCTTCTATAGAAGATCCATAGACCAAAGATATAGGCCAACAAGAACAAGAGAAAGAAAATAGGTTTAAAATCATAATGGAACAAAATGTATAGATAGAAAAGATGGATACTGAGATTGAAAAATTTTTGAAAGAAAAAGAACAACAGGGGACCCAAGAACATTTGTTTTCTCTTTCAGCAGTTCTAGTGACAACTATACCAATTTCAACATCTACCTCAGCAACCATTTCAGCGGTAGACACTCAATTAGTTGATCCAGCAGCATACATTGCAAAATCAATGGAAGATTTATCAATTAAGGGGCAAGAAATTGAGAAACTAAAAACTCAACTTAATATTTTACAAGAGAAAAAACTGAATATTGATAATGTATATCTTAGATATCATTTTTTGGGATTCAACTGCGTTAGGTAAGTCATTCATCTATGACCATTCCCATGAGAGGAAGTTGTAACTGACTAATTTCTCATGATTTTTGAATAGTCCACTTAGCACTCATTGCATCGGGTGATGCTCACAGGGGTGAAGAAGTGGGATTGAAACTAGTGAAATAAATCACATAGCATCAATCATCACTTCTGAGGCTTGCACCCGGTAACCAGTACATCCCGGGAGGTCACCCATCCCAGATCACCTCTGGCTCAAGTGCACTTAACTGTGGAGATTTCCCCACAATCAAGCCCACTTAGCTTGCTACCCCTTTTGCAAAACCTTAGCAAGTATTGTGCCTCATGAACCATTCAACTAGAGTTCCCTTCACTCTTTTGAATTAAGTATTGGGGGTTTTCGCAATGCATTATATTAGATATCATTTTTTTTGGATTCAATTGCGTTAAGTAAGTCATTCATATATGACCATTTCCATTATAGGTAGTCGTAATTGACTAATTTCTCATTTTTTTTAATAATCCACTTAGCACTCGTTGCATCGGGTGATGCTCACAGTGGTAAAGAAATGGGATTGAAACTAGTGAAATAAATCACATAGCGTCAATCATCACTTCCAGGGCTTGCACCCAGTAACCAAGACTTCTCGGGAGGTCACCCATCCCAGATCACCTTTGGCTCAAGCGTGCTTAACTGTGGAGTTTTCCCCACAATCAAGCCCACTTAGCTTGCTACCCCATTTGCAAAACCTTAGCAAGTATTGTGCCACATGAACCATTCAAGTAGAGTTCCCTTCACTTTTTTGAATTAAGTATTGGGGGTTTTCGCGGTGCATTATATTAGATAACATTTTTTGGGATTCAACTGCATTAAGTAAGTCAGTCATCTATGACCATTTCCATGAAAGGGGTTTGTAACTAACTAATTTCTCATGATTTTTGAATAGTCCACTTAGCACTCATTGCATCGGGTGATGCTCACAGGGGTGAAGAAGTGGAATTGAAACTAGTGAAATAAATCATATAGAGACAATCATCACTTCCAGGGCTTGCACCTATTAAGTAGGACTTCCCGAGAGGTCACCCATCCCAGATCACCTCTGGCTCAAGCGTGCTTAACTATGGAGTTTTCCCCACAATCAAGCCCACTTAGCTTGCTACCCAATTTGCAAAACCTTAGCAAGTATTGTGCCTCATGAACCATTCAAGTAGAGTTCCCCTCACTCTTTTGAATTAATTATTAGGGGTTTTTGTAGTGCATTATATTAGATATCATTTTTTCGGATTCAATTGTGTTAAGTAAGTCATTCATCTATGACCATTTTCATGAGAGGTAGTCATAACTAACTAATTTCTCATGATTTTTGAATAGTCAACTTAGCACTCATTGGATCGGGTGATGCTCACAGGGGTGAATAAGTGGGATTGAAAGTAGTGAAATAAATCACATAGTGTCAATCATAACTTCTAGGGCTTGCACCTGGTAACGAGAACTTCCCAGGAGGTCACCCATCCCAGATCACCTTTGGTTCAAGCGCACTTAATTGTGGAGTTTTCTCCATAATCAAGCCCACTTAGCTTGCTACCCCATTTGCAAAACCTTAGCAAGTAGAGTGCTTCATGAACCATTCAAGTAGAGTTCCCTTCACTCTTTTGAACTAAGTATTGGGGGTTTTCGCAGTGCATTATATTAGATATCATGTTTTGGGATTCAATTGCATTAAGTAAGTCATTCATCTATGAACGTTTCCATGATAGGTTGTCCTAACCGACTAATTTCTCATGATTTTTGAATAGTCCATTTAGCACTCATTGCATTGGGTGATGCTCATAGGGGTGAAGAAGTGTGATTGAAACTAGTGAAATAAATCACATAGTGTCAATCATCACTTACATGGCTTGCACCCGATAACCAGGACATCCCGAGAGGTCACCCATCCCAGATCACCTCTGGCTCAAGCGTGCTTCACTGTGGAGTTTTCCCCATAATCAAGCCCACTTAGCTTGCTACCCCTTTTGCAAAACCTTAGCAAGTATTGTGCCTCATGAACCATTCAACTAGAGTTTTCTTCACTCTTTTGAATTAAGTATTAGGGGTTTTCGCAATGCATTATATTAGATATCTTTTTTTGGGATTCAAATGCGTTAAGTAATTCATTCATCTATGACCATTTCCATGATAGATAATCGTAACTGACTAATTTCTCATGATTTTTGAATAGTCCACTTAGCACTCACTACATCAGGTGATGCTCACAGGGGTGAAGAAATGGGATTGAAACTAGTGAAATAAATCACATAGCGTCAATCATCACTTCTGAGGCTTGCCCCTGATAACCAACACTTCCTGGGAGGTCACCCATCCTAGATTGCCTCTGGCTCAAGCGCGCTTAACTATGGAGTTTTCCCCACAATCAAACCCACTTAGCTTGCTACCCCATTTGCAAAACCTTAGTAAGTATTTTGCCACATGAACCATTCAAGTAGAGTTCCCTTCACTCTTTTGAATTAAATATTGGGGGTTTTCGTAGTGCATTATATTAGATATAATTTTTTGGGATTCAACTGTGTTAAGCAAGTCATTCATCTATGACCATTTCCATGAGAGTTAGTCATAACTGACTAATTTCTCATTATTTTTGAATAGTCCACTTGGCACTCATTGCATCAAGTGATGCTCACAAGGGTGAAGAAGTGGGATTGAAACTAGTGAAATAAATCACATAGCATCAATCATCACTTCTGAGGCTTGCACCCATTAACCAAAACATCCCAGGAGGTCACCCATCCCAGGTCACCTCTGGCTCAAGCGCGCTTAATTGTGGAGTTTTCCCCACAATCAAGCCCACTTAGCTTGCTACCCCTTTTGCAAAAACTTAGCAAGTATTGTGCCTCATGAAACATTCAACTAGAGTTCCCTTCACTCTTTTGAATTAAGTATTGGGGGTTTTCGTAGTGCATTATATTAGATATCATTTTTTGGGATTCAACTACGTTAAGTAATTCATTCATCTATGACCATTTCCATTATAGATAGTCGTAGCTAACTAATTTCTCATGATTTTTGAATAGTCCACTTAGCACTCATTGCATCAGGTGATGCTCACAGGGGTGAAGAAATGGGATTGAAACTAGTGAAATAAATCACATAGTGTCAATCATCACTTCTAGGGCTTGCACTTGGTAACTAGGACTTCTTGGGAGGTCACCCATCCTAGATCGCCTTTGACTCAAGCGTGCTTAACTCTGGAGTTTTCCCCACAATCAAGCTCACTTAGCTTGCTACCCCATTTTCAAAACCTTAGAAAGTATTGTGCCTCATGATCCATTCAAGTAGAGTTACCTTCACTCTTTTGAATTAAGTATTGGGGGTTTTCACAGTGCATTATATTAGATATCATTTTTTTGGATTCAATCGCGTTAAGTAAGTCATTCGTCTATGACCATTTCCATGAGAGGTAGTCGTAACTGACTAATTTCTCATGATTTTTTAATAATCCACTTAACACTCATTGCACCAGGTGATGCTCACAGGGGTGAAGAAGTGGGATTGAAACTAGTGAAATAAATCACATAGCGTCGGTCATCACTTCTGAGGCTTACACCCGGTAACCAGGACTTCCCGGGAGGTCACCCATCCCAGATTGCCTCTGGCTCAAGCGCGCTTAACTGTGGATTTTTCCCTACAATCAAGCCCACTTAGCTTGCTACCCCATTTGTAAAACCTTAGAAAGTATTGTGCCTCATGAACCATTCAAGTAGAGTTCCCTTCACTCTTTTGAATTAGTTATTAGGGGTTTTCGCAATGCATTATATTAGATAGTTCAACTGTGTTACGTAAGTCATTCATCTATGACCATTTCTGGGAAGTCCTAGTTACTATGCACAAGCCCCGGAAGTGATGGTTGACGCTATGTGATTTATTTCACTAGTTTCAATCCCACTTCTTCACCCCTGTGAGCATCACCCGATGCAATGAGTGGTAAGTGGACTATTCAAAAATCATGAGAAATTAGTTAGTTACAACTACCCCTCATGAAAATGGTCATAGATGAATGACTTAATGCATTTGAATCCCAAAAAATGATATCTAATATAATGCACTACAAAAATGGGAAGTCTTGGTTACCGGGTGTAAGCCCCGGAAGTGATGATTGATGCTATGTGATTTATTTCACTAGTTTCAATCCCACTTCTTCACCCCTGTGAGCATCACTCGATGCAATGAGTGCTAAGTGGACTATTCAAAAATCATGAGAAATTAGTCAGTTACGACTACCTCTCATGGAAATGGTCATAGAAGAATGACTTACTTAACGCAATTGAGTCTCAAAAAATTATATCTAATATAATGCACTGCGAAAACCTCCAATACTTAATTCAAAAGAGTGAAGGGAACTCTACTTGAATGGTTCATGAGGCAGAATACTTTCTAAGGTTTTGCAAATGGGGTAGCAAGCTAAGTGGGCTTGATTATGGGGAAAACTCCATAGTTAAGTGCGCTTGAGCCAAAGGCAATTTGGGATGGGTGACCTCCCGAGAAGTCCTGGTTACCGGGTGCAAGCCCTGGAAGTGATGATTGACGCTATGTGATTTATTTCACTAGTTTCAATCCCACTTCTTCACCCCTTTGAGCATCACCTAATGTAATGAGTGTTAAGTGGACTATTCAAAAATCATGAGAAATTAGTCAGTTACAACTACCTCTCATGAAAATGGTCATAGATGAATGACTTACTTAACACAGTTGAATCCCAAAAAATGATATCTAATATAATGCACTATGAAAACCCCTAATACTTAATTCAAAAGAGTGAAGGGAACTCTACTTGAATGGTTCATGAGGCACAATACTTGCTAACTTTTTGCAAATGGGGTAGCAAGCTAAGTGGGCTTGATTGTGGGGAAAAATCCATAGTTAAGCATGCTTGAGCCAAAGGCGATCTAGGATGGGTGACCTCCCAGGAAGTCCTGGTTACCTGGTGCAAGCCCCGGAAGTGATGATTGACACTACGTGATTTATTTCACTAGTTTCAATTCCACTTCTTCACCTCTCTGAGCATCACCCGATGCAATGAGTGCTAAGTGGACTATTCAAAAACCATGAGAAATTAGTCAACCATGACTATCTCTCATGGAAATGGTCATAGATGAATGACTTACTTAACGCAGTTGAATCCCAAAAAATGATATCTAATATAACGCACTGTGAAAACCCCCAATACTCAATGTATATCTTGTTGAGTTACAAAAGACACATAGGCTCACAGAAAGAATTGAGTTCTTCGAAAACCAATTTGTCATCGCTGACACCATCTCACAAGCTAAAGAGAGCATCTTGATAGAAATAAATGAAGCCATCATTGAGATAAGGCCTTCAATTGAGATCATCTTTGAACAAGATGAATTAGTGTAGGAAGCCAAAGGAGTAATATCATATGTAAAGAAGGAATTGGGTTTAAAACCAGGAAAAGAAAATTCATTGACAAGGATTTTGAATTCCAAAACCATAGATAAGCTGGAAGAATTTAACATAGAGGACACGATAGAGACTATATTGGAAGTGAGAAAGATTCTCACTAAGAAAAACTTGATGCTACAATTGGAAAATAAGTGTCATAACCTCGAATCCAATATCCAGAGGTTTACCAAAAAATTATTTGTATTACATCAGAAAGGAATGTCTAGATTACAGGGAATGGGAGACACATTGATTGATCTATAACAATATCAAAGAAAATTATATTCAATTACCACAGACAAATCTATATTTTTTAAGATTAAAGGTACAATCGCAGGCAAGGCTTTTATGGAAGGCCTAAGTTATGATTTATTCATTAAACATGAGATAAATCATTTATTTTTTGTTAAACCAACTTTCCAAAAATATACTGATGTAGATGAAACATTCAGAAAATTGGTTAAATGCACAATTCCAGATGAAGAAAGGTGGGAAGAGTTGTGTAAGTTATTGAAGTAAATGAGTCATGGATCATCAACAGTTATCAGCAACAAAGTAGTAGGGTAATCAGCTCACAATCAGCACCAGAATCCTCGAAAATAGCGATAGAAGCAAGCAACAGTTTTTTTCTCTATTTTTTTTGCACTATTATTGTAAAAACAATTTTTAGATATTTTCGAAACAATTTTTAGACATTTTGGAACAAATTTGTATAAATACTTCCAAAATCGAATTATGAAGGATTGAACCCTTGGGATAAGTTTTTATTGGGCGGAATTGCATGTAACTGAAGTTTTTTTATATCAATAAAAGGATTTTGGATTTGATTAAAACATCTTGTTATCTTTGTGAGTTATTCTTAAGTTATCCATTACATCTTGTTGTTTTTGCATGTATTTATTTTCACTGGATAAATTTGGGTAAGATAGAACTGAGCTTTAGCCTATCTTAAATCCCCTATGAAGTTATAATATATTATAGAGATTAGTTTATTTGATTGTTTGTCCAAATTAAACTCCTCTACATTAATTGATTGTCACTTCTTCATAAACTTAAATACATTTTGTTGGTAGTGAACATGGTTTACTAGCATCCTTCTTTATGATAACTTTGAAATATTTTGTGTGAATGTTCAAGTTCATAACTTCTTAGAATTCTTCCTTCCAAATCTCTTGAAATATAAATGATTGTTTAGAGGTAAAGAATCAGCCCTTTCATTGTATTCAGATAATTTAGGATGCAATACCTGTTTACATAAGCTTAAAACATTGGTCATCCATAAATCTAAAACAACAAAATATTTTAGATTCTCTGGCATAATTACCTAACCAAATATTATCTCAAAGGACAACAGTTTCCTTAGTCATCACATTGATTGCAGCCCTAAGGTGAATCAAGGTGTTAGGGACCATAATGTTATCTATGTGCACATCCACTACTAGGCTACCAAGGTCCAAGTACTTTGCAGAGATCACCTCCCCCCCCCAAGCATTAGATCAGAAAGCTACCCAACAACATTGATAGTGGGGGTATCTCTTCTTCTTCTCCTGATATTTTTGAAAGACTCTTCTTTGATAAGCTTGTTGTAAATGGGACATATTTGATGGCTTGGAAAAGGGGTATTTTGACATATAAATTCTTCAATTCTCTCATAAGTTCTACCTCTTCCAGGGTGTGTTTTTTAGGTTGGATCAACCTCTCAAGGTAAGGAGGTGCATTGGCTTGAGGGGCGCTTTCTTCCTTCTCTCGTTAAGTTCTTCCGGTGGAGAAGGTGGGTGGAAATTTGG
This sequence comes from Pinus taeda, assembly GCA_000404065.3. Lineage (NCBI taxonomy): Eukaryota > Viridiplantae > Streptophyta > Pinopsida > Pinales > Pinaceae > Pinus > Pinus taeda. The sequence continues at coordinate 31,650 of APFE030497943.1, read as the reverse complement.
AAGTACCTTCCCAAACCAAAGGTTGATTTCTCGGATTTCCACAGCATAAGTAGGATAGGATGTCTCCCCACTATACACCTATTGTGCCTGCTTATTTTTTGGGTTTGGATTGGGTTGAGTAGGCAATTGAGGTTTATTAGGTGGGTTATGGTGAGGAAGTTTTGGTTGAGGTTGTGGTGGAGGCATTAAAGCAGGAGGTTGGGTTGTTTGAGGACTCCACCCTTGTGAGGAGTTGCCCCATTGAGGATATTCAAGTGGATATGGTTGGAAAGGAGGGTTGATCGGTTGAGGAGGATATTGAGGAGCATAAGGCCAAGGATAGGGTATAGGCCATGATAGATGAGAGGAATGGTACTAAGGCTGGAAAGGTGAATTCTAATTTGGATTATAAGGGGGATAATGTACACCTTGAATTTTGTGTTGATATGGATGAGGGCCTTGGGGCCTCCTTTGGTTGATGAAGAAAAGTTGCTTCGAACCACCTTCTGCCCCTTGGTCTATAGCTTTTAGGCCTGGAAAAGAGGGACATTTGTTTGTTGTGTGGTTTTCTTCAAATACATAGCAGATTTCTATAACATTAAGTGGGAACTCATTTCTAGGATGTCTCTCATTGCATCTAGGGAAAAAGTTAGCTAGCGCTATCTCTCCTTCCTCTTTCTTCCTTTTGATCTGTACAGTATACATTTGTAGGGAAAACGTATGCAACATTTTACTTTTGAAGTCCTCCAACATACTTCCTATCTCATTTTTTATGGTTGATGTAGAGGGAGATGAAATAACCAATCCTTGGCTAGACCTGTCGTTTTTCCTAGTAGCCCTAGAGTGGTTCCTGAATTATGTCTTGATATCATCATAAGGCAACTAGTAGATGTCTCCTCCAGACAACATGTTGAGAGTATCCATTACATCCTCTCTAATCCCTCAGAGAATAACTAGCTTGATTGATTCAAGGTCAAGGGTATTAGCCCTCCTATAATTGAGCTGGAATCTATCCTCATATTCTTCTAAGGATTCATCGGGTCCTAAGGTAATCCTAAAGATTTCTTCCTTTTTTTCTTTGGACCTACAGTAATCCCTATACTTCTCATTAAAGGATTGTTGTATTTGGGCCCATGCAGTGATGTTTCCTCTAGGTAAACCCATGAACCAATGCAAGGTTGCATCTTTGAGGGTAGATTTAAACAACTTCATCTTTTGTTCATCAGAGGTATAGTCATAGGTCCTAAAAACAACAACAAATTAAAACATGAAGGTGTCAAGGCCTTCAAAGGTTAGGCCATGGAAATTTGGAAGGGAAGAAAGACTTATATTCTTCATTTTGTCCTCCCCATTGATTTCTCAGATAGGGAAAATCTCATTCTGTCTATTTTCAGCCATGGTGTGGGTAGGCTAGGTGGGTTATTATTCTCCAAAGGGTTCCTCAAAAATTTCAGGTTCCTCCCCTAGAGGGTTTTCTAACTCCCTTGTAATCAGAGAGAGAAGTTGACAATCACCAAAGAGGAATGATGGTTGGATGCTTGAAGGGGTCGAGGTTGTTGGTAGGAATTTACCTTGACTATCCCTACTCCTACAAGGCATGAAAGAACTAACTCTATTTTTTGAATTTTTCTCTTTTTCACTTTTTTTGAAGCTTTCAAACTAATAGTAATGATGCAAAAAAAAACAACTTTCTAAGTAGAAATAACACCTAAAAAGAAATTTTCTAAGTAGAAATAACACCTACTTGGATCTCTCCATGGCAATGGTGCCAAAAAGTGATGATACTTGGTATTACATCAAGGATGTTACAAATCCCAACGCTCTCAACTTAAATTATCAACCTGGGGTTTGTACAAACTTAGAGGTTACAGTGGTATATGCACAACAAGTTAAGTTCTACTCATGTCACCCTCAGTCATTAGATCATATCAAGGCATACAAATACCATTCCTTTAGCTAACTACAAAGAGAATTTCTATGAAATCATATCATGGTTGCAAGGGAATGAACATTATTCTATCTACAGAGATGAAAATACCATTCATTAAATGTAAAGACTCATTGTAACTTCATGAAAGGGACAAACTATACTAGTTGCAGAAGTAAACTTATGATATTCTATTTGCACACTAATAAAATCAATGTTATAATTCCAAGAATCATTGATCTAATTGTAACTTTCTTGAGAAGAAGGAATTCAATATTCAACACAACTATGGAATTACAAACTAAGACTAATCTACATGTTGTTTTATGTTTGCATAGGATGAAGGATAGGTTTGGAGTGGTCCTATAGTCTCCCTAATCATGGAATCAAATCCCAGGGGCTATTATTCAACTTCACAATGCAATATTTAGGGTCCTCAGGTGAATATGGTTGAGTTTAGGCAGTGTTATAGGACTGCTACAAGAAGTGCTATAGGAAGCTCTGTTTTGTTACATGACTGCCATGTTTTGCTACAAGAGTAGGTATGAGAAATTTATGAGTGAAAGGATGATGTTATGAAGGTGGGGAAGGGTGGATGAAGGTTTATGAAGGATGTGTGAGGTATTTTTCCAATCCTAGCACCCCTCAGAAGCATATCTCGCACAAAATTTCATGCCCACAGTGTCCCTCATTAACCTTGAAAAGATGATTTCGGTGGCAAATCTTGAGAGAAGTATGAGGTCTATAGGAGGAAGATGGAATTGTCTAAGTGAATTTGGATGAGTGTACTAACCCCTGCAAATCACTGGAAACTCCTACAGATTAGAAATCAAGGACATACATCAATATTGCAATGAAATTAATCAAAGTGGGAAGGATGAGTTGAATTTTATTTATTCAATATATACCCTATCCTACAATATGCATCTAATCTAATTGCCAAATCAATGCTGCTATTTTCTAAGTTGTAAAAACCAGAAATGAGAACGAATCTCAATCGAAAACTTAGTAATTTCCAAGAAATCATAAACACATGTTTTTGGCTTGTTGTAGATTCTTCAACCACACTTCCCGCAAGAGAGGTGGTGGTCCAACCTGCAACTAAAATTTTTGCAATATAATTCCTACCTAAACAAGGAAGGAAACACAATGACTTGAACAAGAAGAAGGAAAGAATACATGAGAGGGAGTAAAGCCTCTGGTTTGAGCCTAAACCCAAGGATTTGAGCCCCACAAAGTTAACACATATGTAGACCAACGGTAATCTTTCCATTAACAGAAAATAAGAGTTACATACATCATATCAAATATGAAAATAACAGTTTCGATCTCTTGGCTCTCAATAGCTATCTCTATCTCCAACAAAAGTTCGAATCCTAATGAGACCTTAGGCTTTTTTATTTATACAAAAAGTGACTGAGGGGTATCTCCCTTGAGAGAAGGAATGCTTCCCTCCAAAATCTTGAAATTGGTGGATATGGTTCACTTGGATCTTCACATGCACTTGAGTTGCTCAGTTGCCAGTGGACTTCAAGTTATTGGTGAGGAATCTTGGGAATCAAGCCGAGTTGGAGAGTTAATGTAGTGGACAAGTCTCATATATTCTCTCTAGATGTCTCCAATGTTCCCTTGCATAATAAATATCTCCAAAAATGCTTATTTTTCTTATATATTAACCACATTAGGCCATGAAATATGATAAGCACCCTTTAGTCTTCCTACTAAGAACATTATGGCTATAAAATGTAAATTAATGTGATAAAAAGAGATTTTAAGGGTTGGAGGATAGCACAATGGCCGTCAAAATATATCTATTGATAGGACCCATCAATAGCATAACGAACTGCACTTTCAATTTTGAATTCGTTTGTAGTCAAGCACTTCTGAATTTTCTAAATTTGTTTCCCCTATGTGTCAGATGTACTGCAGGCCCATAATTCACAATCATAGAGAATCACTGGAATCACTAAAAGCCAAAAAAAGGTTTGAGTGGTTTTCCAATCCCGTAACTCTACCTCTCTACACCTATTTTGAAAATCATAAACTTCTTTCTAACCCCCCAAATTTATTTTCTTTCTATAGTCTTTCGAGCTTAGATTTATGTTGAAATAAATTTCGGGGTATTTGTAATCCACAACTTCTTCCAAAGTGCTTTCTTCAAAGTATAAATTATGTTGGTTATGTTTTCTTTTGTTAGATAAAACCACTAATGATAGCACAATAAAGCATGCAACTACATCGAGCACATGATCACTTCCTTGAGACGACGTATATAAATCTAGAGATAAATTGATTTCAACTTAAATGACATTCATATGGAATATTTTTCCTTTTTTATTTTTTTGAGAAACTTAACACTGGTTGGCTTGATCATATCTAAAAAAACACAAATTGACTGTTGTCATTGAAAAGGTTTTTGCTTTGTCTATTTTCTAAGTAAACATCATAATTATCTACAATGAATTTCCTATAGTAGTAGGTCAGAATGAGTATTAATGAATCAACGAGAATTAACAACTATTAGCATAAAAGGCATGTGCAATAAATTTAGACCTTGATAGATGTTTTTCCATTTCTCTAAATTTCATGCCACATGTTTTTATATTGCTTTGAATTTTTTGTATCAATAGGTTAGAATGAGTATTAAATAATATGAGCTAGAATTGACATGTATTTGTTTCTATCAATTGCACAATATTGGCTTGTATATCATTGCATTAGGGAATATATAAAAGACACTGAAGATTCAAGAAAAGCATAAAAAATACAAAAGACTAAACGCCCAAATGCAAAGAATCAACTGGAGAAGGGGATGCCCATGGGTGATTTAAATTAGAGGCTTAAATAAAGAAAAGTAAAATCCCAATGTCATGAAAAACATGTTTTTGAACATAGTTGGCATGGTCTTGGAGCTTTAAATTAACATATATATACATGGGAAAATTAGAATCATACCCCCAAATCCAATACAGAACCATTGTAGCCAAGATGTGGGACCAAGTCCAAAATTATAAATATATTATAATTTAAAATAACCAAGTGGGAAGGTTTTCTTCTATATAATAAAACCATCAGATTCAAACCTTCGTAATATAACCCAAGGAGTGGAGAAATTCCTTTTTAAAACCATCAAGTTCAAAACTATATATTAAAACCAAACCCCCTAAGGGATATCACTAAGTCCCAACCTATGTGGTGTTCCCTTTTCATATATAATGGGCGGAGATTATTATATAGGAGTGGAGGGGGAGGGGGGAGTTTCATTTAAAACCACCAATCCATGACTTATAATATTATAACACACACAGAACAATTTAAAATTTAACATCAGTGCCTTCAAATGTGGGCTATATGGCCATACCTGTGACCAGGACTTTGGCCCTGACGTTCTATTTTGGTGCGCAAATGGCATGCCTTCAAAATTTCTAGGACAAGAATATTTACAACAACATATGCTAACCTTTTCATCTTTGTCACGTCAGTGTACCCCTTTCGATTAGCACTTAGCGCTCAAGCCATTGAAGTGAGAGCCATAAGACCATAAGGTGTGACCACAACCTCAACCCTAAGTGATTTTGTACCGAATCACCCCGATGGTTATGAATTGAGCACCCCTTTCTATTTTCGAGGAAAAAAACCTTTGGGATGGGAAATTTTCCCATCAACTACAATTTTGTCCCACTCCAAAATGTTTGTCCCGAAGATTCAAAGTTTAGCTTGGCGATTTGACCTTCACCCCTTGTTTTGACTTTTAAGATAGAAAATGTTTACGGTACTTAACATCTTCACTTGTTGTCTCATGTTGGCTATTTTTCTATCCTGGGATGACAATTCTTGATGCAACAAGGATCTATGTCTTCAATATCCATCAATTCACAAACTCCTATAGCTTAAATAAACTCAGTCTAGGCCATTTGTAGTTCATTCTAAGGGGAAATTGCTTTGTTATGCAAGCTTTAACATACAACACATTTGTGACATCACTTGATCGTGTCCAATAAAAAAAACACACACACACACACACACACAATAAACAAGTGAATTAAAAATACACTACACAGGGGTCACAGAAGGCATATATGAACAACTATGCAAGCTCTTTTTCACTTAAAATCCACCTCCCTCTTTGCTTTTTCATTAATACCATCCAAGTTATATATACTATTATGCTACCAAATTAACAAACAGAAGAAAAAATAGATCGACAACTTGAAAATTAGCCTCTTCAAGGGGGAAACCTCCTTTACATCACATAAATGAACAATTCTTGGATGATACAAATGAAAAGACCTCCTTGGTATATATAGGAGTCTAAGGGGTCACAATATAGTTAGAGCCTACATAACAATAATAATGTAAAGGCATAACAATAACAATAGTGGGTTGTATGGGGCAACACAATAACAATATGGGGTCTAAATGGGAACAACAATAACAATAGGGGCTACATTAACAATAACAATAAGGGGGCTACACTAGTATTATAGGGACCTAACATGCCCCTATCCTTCAAAAAAGTGTTTTCCTTAACGCTTGAGTAGTTTTGGATGTTTCTGTTTAAAATTATCATCCTCCCATGTGGAATCTTCAGTGGGTAAGTTCTTCCACTTAATGAGATACTCTAAAATTGATCGATTCCATAGTTGTCAGGTTCTTGTTTCCATGACTACTTCAGGCTCTAATATGATTTTTCCTTCTTTGTCAAGTTCTGGAAATATTGTTTCAACTAGGAGCTTGTCACCGATAACCTTCTTTAATCAAGAAACATGGAAAATTGGGTGTACTCGGGAAGATGCAGGAAGCTCCAATTTGTATGCCATAGTACCAATATCTTGCAACACTTTGTAAGGACCACAATACTTAGGTGATCATTTAGTATCCTTCATAGCTTGCTTGAGGGACATTTGTATGTATGGTTGTAGCCTTAAAAATACTCAGTCTCCTACATCAAAACTTCTTTCACTGTGATGTTGATCTTCCTATTGTTTCATTTGATTCTACGCTGGGGTGACGTTATCCTTTAAGAGTTGGAGAACTTGTTGTTGATGCTCGATGTGATCTTCCACTGCTTGAACCTTAGAATTTTGTCTTAAATATTATGTGATGGACAGTTGATGATATCCATAAAGTTCCATAAATGTGGTCATTTTTGTTGTAGTATAGAAGGAAGTATTATACCACCATTCAGCCAGTGGTAGCCACTTGACCCATTGTGTTTGTTTATCATATACAAAGCAACGAAGATATCCTTCCAAACATTTGTTAACTATCTTAGTTTTCCCATCAGATTGAGGGTGATAATATAAGCTATGAGCTAATTGAGTATCAAGACAAGAAAATAATTATGTCCAAAAATTTCCACTGAAAATGGGATCTCTATCACTGACAATAATCTTTGGGTTTCCACGTAGCTTTTGAATTGTCTCCATAAATGCAGTAGCAATTGTACTAGCTTTAAAAGGATGAGATAATGCACAAAATTGTGCATATTTGGTAAGTTTATCAACTACCACCATGATGACACTCTTTCCTTTAGACTTGGATAAACCTGTGATAAAATCCATTGAGACGTCCTCCCAACGCTAACTTGGAATGGCTAAAGGTTTTAACAGACCCGGAGTCTAAATTGTCTCAACTTTATTTTGTTGGACACCCAAACATTCTGCCACAAACTTCTGAATATTAGATTTAAGGTCATCCCGAAAAAATTCTTTCTTGACCCTGTGGTAAGTTTTTAAAAATCCTGAGTGCCCTCCTAAGGGGGAGGTGTGAAATTCCAAAAGAATATTTTGTTTGAGTAGGGAATTCTTACAAAGATATAAGTGATCTTTGTACCTGTTATAGCTCCAAATCTCACTCTTGAGGTTTGTGAAGCTGCACTCATGGCATAGGGCAACCCCTCCTGCCAGACCTGGTCCCAAATTTAAAAAAGCAGTGTTTTTTCCCTATACGCGACATTTCCCTAAGCTAAACGCGTGTATACGCGGGTCTGTGTATACCCAACCCGTGTATATGTATAAAAAAACTTAAAAAAAAAAAAATCTCCTTAATTTCGGGCGGAGATCACGGGTTTTACCTGTTGATCACTTGTTAGTGCCCGTGGCCCAACTGTTCCCAACGAATTCCCAACTAAAAAACTACTTTGGGAGAAGTATAAAAGGGCTTCTATGGGAAGGCCAAAGGGAGGAGAGAGGAGAGAGAAAGATTGCTATGCTGAGATTTCCCTGACCAGGTCTGAAGATCCTTGTGCCTTCTGCACTTCCCCCATTCTACAGGAAACTCTTGTTTCCTTGTGTGTGTTGACGATTTCATACTACTTGAGAGATCATGGAGTAAGTCATGGAAGGAGTTTGTTAAAGGCTTGAGACTGGACGAATCCGGGAGACAGTTCCGCTTGGAGCCTACGAAAGGATGACTTAGGTGAAATTGTTCCTTTTATGTACTTTCTTTGTCTATAATAAAAGAAACACGTGTCTTTGTTCCTGATATAAATCTTCTTCATGTTTTGATATTCATGTTATGATTCATATGTGATCGGTTGTTTAATTGCATAACTAACTACCTTTCCTTATAATATGAAGATGGTTTCTTTATGACGTTTAGTCCATATACTGTTGCACTTCCTTGAATTGTTTGTTTTGCAGGTCAAAGGAGCAAAGGAACTCCAAGAAGGGTTTGGACCCTGGGAGGCTCTTCTCAAACGTAGGACCTCAGGTACACCCCCTATCGTAGAGTTTTCTTATAGTAGCATTATGATTGCATGGAATGTGTGTTTCTTTGCATAGATAACCTTCAGTCTACTAGGGTATTCACCCAAGACCCTAGGGGAGTTTATCCCACAACAGTACCATAATGAATCATTGTTGTAGATAAATGTATCAGATGTATTGGGATCTTGCTGCAACTTTTGAATGAGTGTCCACACCTCTTCGTCGTTCTTCCATTCATCCCTTTCTTCAGTTATCCAATCAGGTTGCATAATAGAAATGGCACAGAGAAATGCTTCCACATCCTCATCCTTTCTTGAGAGTACATCTGCAACAACATTTTTCTTCCCTTTTTTGTAGATGATTTCAAAGTCATAACCCAACATCTTTGTAACCCATTTTTGCTACTCTTTTTAATATAATCTTTGTTCCAAAAAATATTTAAGACTACTGTAATATGTTTTTACCTTGAAGTGTCTTCCTATTAGGTAAGATCGACATTGATTTAGTGCATGTAGTATTGCTAACATTTCCTTCTCATAAATAGGTTTGTGTAAATACTTTCCCTTGATTAGAGGACTTTCAAAAGAAATGGGTCTTCTTTCTTGCATTAAAAGAACACCAATTTTGTTTCCTAAGGCATCACATTCCACAATAAAGGTTTTTGTGAAGTCTGGTGTAGCTAAGACCGATGCACAGAATATTTCATCTTTAAGATTTTAAAAGGCCTTCGTTGCTTCTGGAGTCAAATAAAATTCATCTTTCTTCGGCAATCTTTTTAGAGGCATCATTATTCTCCCATAATTCCTAATAAACTTGCAATAATACCCTATAAACCCGAGAAATCCTTGAATATGCTTTAGGATTGTGGGGATTTTCCATTCCTTAATGGCTTTAATTTCTTTAGGATCTACCTTAGCACCCTCATGAGATACAATATAACCCAAATATTCCACCTCTTATACGCCAAAGAAACATTTGGAGATTTTTGCATATAATTGTTTCCCCTCCAATAGTTTGAGCATCATGTCAACATGTTGAACATGATCCTTCCAAGACTTGTTGTAGATTAGTATATCATCAAAAAGTACTTACACAAATTTTCTAAAGAAGGGCTTGAAAATGGAATTCATCAAACCTTAAAATGTGTAAGGTGCATTATTAAGGCCAAAAGGCATGACCAAAAATTCATAATGAACTTCATGAGTTATGAATGTTGTTTTCAAAATGCCTTCGGTCTTCATTCTAATTTGATGATATCCTGAATGAAGATCCATCTTGGTGAAGTAAATTACTCCATGTAATTCATACACCAATTCATTAATGATAGAAATGGGAAGTTTATCTTTAATAGTGAGCTTATTGAGCTCCCTATAATCCAGACACATACATTGTGATCCATCCTTCTTGTGCACCAATACTACTGGAGCAGAGAAAGAACTTTGAATAGGTTGAATTATACCATCCTCTAGCATTTTTGTAACCATGCGTTCAATTTCACTCTTTTGGCATAGAGATATATGTAAGGCCTGATGTTTGGAGTAACACTTCCTAGAATCAAGTGAATAGCAATATCAAAATCATGAATAGGTGGGAGGCCTTTGGGAGTTTCAAGTACTCTGGAATGATTGTCCAAGACCTTTTGGAGATCTGCATAAATAGATAATTTTGATGTTTGAACCTATAGTGAGCATAATTGTGCAATTACACCTCGTTGTTATTTCTTCAAAATATTTTCATGCTATTAGAGCTAATTATCTTCCCTAATTTCTCTGCGATGCTCCTTAATCCAATTTCCTTTCCTTCCTAAAAAATTTCAAAAAAAATTCTTGATAATTAAAATTTATCATCCCCAAAAATTGTAACCATTGGACTCCTAGTACAACATCAACACCATCCATTGGAATGAAAAAGCATTGGACTATTAAATACATATTCCCCTATGGTTAGCTTCATACTATGGCAATTTCCAAATAAATTTATAGTTCCTCCATTTGCAACTATCACTTGACACTCTCATGCTGGATATAGAAAGCAATTCAATTCCTTGGTTGTCTTGCAATGAATAAAATTATGGGTACTACCTGAATCAACCATCGCTATTACCTTTTTTCTTGATATATCCTTTTATCTTAAGAGTTTGAGGAGTGGTAATTCCCACCAATGCATTACAAGATATGGTCGGATTCATTTCTTTTTTATCTAGGGTTGGTTCATGGTGTATATCCTTTTTTTTATGTTTCTTGTTCCTTTTCTTCCTCCTCTTCACAATCTATGTAAAATAATTTCTTCTCAACACACTTATGACCTTTAGTGTATTTTCTATCAAAACTTTAACAAATTCATTTTTCTCTTTTTTCCTCCAATTATTGTGGTTTCAACCTTGTAGGTTGTGGAGGGCTAGGAGCAGCAACACTTCCATTTTTATAGTTGTTGTGGTAGACTTCCTTGTTGCCATAAATTTTCTTTCAATTTTTCTTGCCATCTTGAATGCCTTCTCCAATGAATCAGGTTCCCAAAGGTGAGCCTCGTTCTGGATGTTATCCTTTAAAGTCAATATGAATACAGCAATCCTATGGTACTATGGAATATTAGTTACCCTAATATTCAAGTTTTGGAAATCCTCAATGTGCTCCGCCATTGAACCCTTTTGTTTGAGATTTATCAATTGGCTAAATAAGGTGTTTCTCTTTGTATCTTCATAATGTGCTATCATTTCCTCTGTAAACATTAACCAAGTGACATGTGGGTTATGAGAACAAATCCATTGATACCATAAAAATTGATTGGGATCTAAATATAAAGATGCAATGTGTACCTTTTGTGTGTGTTTCACATCATGTAGATCAAAATATTGCTCCATCTGTAGTATCCATGTTACCAGATCCTTGTCATCAAACTTCCTCATGTCAATCTTTGGAATGTGGTTGGTCTTAAATCCAAAGTTAGAGTCTCTAACATCATGATTAACATTCCTTTTGTTCTCATCATGAGTTTCATGGAATACATTTTTTCCATTAGGAAGCATTTCTTATAGCACCTTGTCAAACCTTCCATCGAACCTTCCATGGATGGTTTTAATCCATCCTTCAAACCTTCCATGTTTTCTTTCAAACCTTCTATGTATTATTTTAAACCATTCTTAAAAACATCCATCTTATTTTCCATTTCGTTTTTGGTTACTCTTTGCGAGAGTGAAATTTGTTGCACTTGGTCACGTAATTTTGATAAATTATGTTGCATTTCTTCCTCTTCTTCATGTGTCATAGTAGAGCTTTTTGGTTGCTTACTAGGAGTATCCACTTTTTTGTTTCAAGGCATATTGGAAAAAAATAATGATATATATGCCTTACTATGCCCTTTGAATTACTTCAGACTGATTTTTCAAACAAAACTTATGCAAATTTTAAAAAATACACACCTTTTCTTCTTTCTTTTTGAAGCTTGATATTGAAATTTTTGTATCTCTGAAATTTCATCCTCCCAAGGTCTGAAATTTGGTCCTATGGTAGCACTTTGAGTCTTCTTTCCAACGCCGACACAAGTCATACCAAGATTGGATTCTTCAATATAAAGTTATGCCAAATGTTTTATGATGACCTGATTATGGATTGGTTCAGTAGAACGAACTTGTATGAGATTCCACATGTCACTGTTTCAACCTTCAGCCTTGAAATTGATACACGAGAAACTAAAGTACATGCACATTTAGTCAATTTTTACGGAATTTAAATCTAATTCTTGATAAGAAAGTTATGACAATTTTCCCTAGGTCACATGTTTGAGATTGAATTTTGGAGCATGGAGAAACCCTAACTTCTTCGAATTATATCTCAGAAAATGTAGTGAACACATATCTAAAATTTCTACACAAAGTTCAACAATATTTCAGCACCACATGGTAGGAATTTCAGGTTTTTAATCTTCGTATAAAAAATGTTATAGCTAAAATACCAAGTTGACCTGTTTGAAGTAGTGAATCCCTCGAATCCACAGCTCTGATACCAAATGTTACGCGACCAAATCACAAAAAAGACGAAAAAATAGATCAACAACTTGAGAATTATCCTCTTCAACGGGGAAACCTCCTTTAGATCACATAAATGAGCAATTCATGGATGATACAAATGACAAGGCCACCTTGGTATATATATGAGTCTAAGGCATCACAATATAATTAGAGCCTACATAACAATAATAATGTAAGGGCACAACAATAACAATAGTGGGCTTCTATGGGACACAACAATAACAATATGGGGTCTACATGGGAACAACAATAAAAATAGGCGCTACACTAACAATAACAATAAGGGGGTTACACTAGTATAGGGACCTATCATATACATTACATTTCTTGTTCAAATTCATGAGAAGTTGACCGAATAAGCCCATTTTAACTCAAGAACGAATTCCAAAGATTCCTAAATTCTAGTTTAACAAATTCCTAATAATAATTAGGTTACATGTTATTCATCATAATATTAATCCTAATCTACATACAACAAAATCCAAATTTCAAGGAACCAACTCCTCTGATAAAAAGTTTGACTTCCTTAGTCATTCAAGTTTCACTGATTCTCTTGCATCATACTCCCAAGGAAAAAAAAATCATGATCTCTTGATCATGATTCTTCTGTTGTGGAAGTCCTTCTAGATCCCACATATCATATTGTTTATTCCACTTATCATTTTGTCATTTTTTTTCTCTATTACTACCTACAACTATCCATGATCCAAAACCTAATTTTGTATTTGTGCATTCTCTTTGCCCCAACTCTCTTCTCTAATCATCTACCCATGGCTACAGTGATTGTTGCTACTCATACACTCATAATTCCTTGTCCTTAATTTTTCTCCTCTCACTTTTGCTTGTTGTTGAATATTGCCTCTTTGGATTGGACATATTACTCCTTAAAAAATCATTTGGAACTTACACCAATGATTTCCTAAGGTTCCAAAATATTCAAAACACCGCTCCATGCATCCTCAGTTAGTTTCTTTGTCTTGTGCTTCTACCAGTGTCTGTTGTCTCCAAAATGCTTCCTTTAGTTTATCAGCTGCAACAATCCACATTTCCTTGATTTGCTGACTTTACAATATATAATTTTGTGTTGCTTCCATCTCCATCTATTCACTATTTCAAATAGAGTTTCATCTTCTTCAATAACAAATTTTTTATTGCTTGAGACAAAAACCTAAAAACATTCATTCATATACTGCCCTCTTGTTGAAAAAATCTTCCCTTGAACCTTTGAAACTTGCCAATAGCCCATTGTATTTAGGTTGTGTCCAATTGCACTTTCCCAAGAAATTCTTTGATCTTATCTTTCTTTTTAACTTGACAAAAAGAGTTGTTTACATGCTACAACTTTAAATTTCTAGAAATCCTCCTCTGCCTCAGCAACACCTTGTATAAGAGATGTAAAAACTCTTATCCTTTCATTCCAAGCCTTATCTTCTTGGTTCAATAAGGGTGATTATTGCTTTTATCTCCAAGACTTCTATGCTTATATCCATTTGCAAAAGTAAGCATATCTCAATAAATATTTTTCAAAATACATTTAGTATTTAAGCTTTAAAATTTAGGATCAAACTATACTTTGCATTCATCTCCTCCTTAACTATTTTCAAAATATCCTTTTGATGTTCACACAACTGATACACACATGAAACGATATATTTGTCATGTTATTTCATTGTTGTCTTTTCCTCCATAGTTTCATTGGTGCACTTTTGCATCAACCATATGTAAAATGAGTCATTTCCAAGCTAAATGACTTCTCTCGTATCTTCCCCTTTTCCAAATTCCTTCTAGTTGTCTTCAATATTTCTTTCTTATGCCTATGATATCGTCAACCTGTCTCTTTCATGTCTATCAACATGTGAAACATTTTTCTTTTCATTAAACCAAAATTGCATTAGTTGTTCCATATCATCTCTTTTTCATATTTCTCATCACCTTGTTGCATCCTCTTCCATTCAATTGTCAAATTACCAATAATGTGATGTGCAAGAGCTCTAAAAATTCTCTTCCATTCACAAATTTCCAAAATATTTGGCTGCTTAAAAACCCCATTATAAGAATCTACATGAAAGTTGACTTGCCTTAAAGAAATATCCCATTCTTTGTTTACTAAATCTTTACGTTGATTTAATGTTTCCTCATACTCACCCAATCCTGAAAATTTGGTATCCATTTTGTTTCTTGTAGAGGATTATTCTCTAGAACCCTCTTGTTATCCTGAAAAACAAATCCCTCGTTCATTCTCTATTAGCATATACCTACAATTACTTAATAAAATGGAATCTTCTAAAGGTAAAATCATCACCTTAGTATCTTTAGTTTCAGTTTTAGGTTGTAGCAACAAATATTCCTACAACTCTAGTTCTTTGTTGAAATCCTCAAACACTGCCCCTAAGTCTTGCTTTTCATCTTCGATCTTCACATTCTAAGATTCCAATATATCTTGTTCTTGTTTCTTATAATTCTTGGAAAATATGCAATTCTTTGTCTCATTAGATTCTCCTTCACCTTTTGCAAATGCCTGGCTATGTTAGAAATCAACATTATTGTCCCATAGAACAACTTCTTGCTTTGTATACATCTTCTTGTATCTCTCCAGGCAATGCTTTGGTTTGTTCTCTCTTCTTCATCACTATCTTTGTAATCTAGTCCTCTTTCTTTCTGGATTGTACAAGCCACTAATACTTCCTCCTTTTCCATGACAGATTCTAGACTACCTTCTCATTTTTTATTGTCTTTAACCTCCATTGAACTACCTTGCGCTGAGTTTTTATGATCAACTCTTCCTTCACCATCTTCACATTGTTTCAATGCATAATTCTACAAAATATGTGTTCTCTTATCTCTTCACAATCTCCAGTTTCCTCCAATTTGCAATAAAACCCCTTCAAAAATAATTAGATATGTATTTAGCAAAAGAAGATGCAAGCGATTTAACATACCTCATATTTTACTTTTCTTTTCTAAAACTTGTCCCTTGGATTTAACATAACTCATATTTTACCTTGAACTTCTTCAATATTGTCCCCATGAAACATTGCTAAATTTTCTTCTCTTGTGACAATTCTCTGAGATTGTCCATATTCAAAGTTTGCTAACCCTTGTTCATCTTCATAAGAAAATTTTTGCCTTCGTGGAATTTCCGCTTCTTCCACCATCTCTGATATTTGTTCATCTCAATTGTCTTTGGTACCTACAAATACACACTCGCACAAATAATTAAAATTAAAACCATGAGACCTTTCAATCTCTAAAGATGTCTCTAGCATCATTCCCTTGCATTGATCTGAGCACATCATCATCCCATCATCATCATCGTCTTCCCCAAGGATTGGTGTTTTCACTGATTCACACATGGATTCTCTAATCTCATACTTAGCTTCCCTAAGTTCTTCCTCAATATCCATTCTTTGTATTAACTTCTCAGCAAATAATTCCTTTACAGGCCATTTGACCCGTTTCCTTACACTCAATCCTTATCATAATTCATTTATGATTTCCTTCTATAGTAGCTTTTTAATTTTGATGAGTTATGCCCTAATATCAGTGATTTCCTTGTCAAACTCTTCATTGCTCATTCTCCTCTTTTTTCCAACTGTTTTGGCATCCTCTTTCTTCTTACTATAGTTTCTTTCTGAACTCTTCTTTTGATTTTATGTAGTCATCTCCATCTTCTCTTTTGTGAGATCCTCTATGCCCACTGTGAGTTGTAACCAAGTCTTCTCCCTATAGTCAATGTTCAACATTTTTATTGAATACCTCATCAAACATTCCTCCTGAGCTTGATATTTTGGTATCATTGGTTTTGTCTCCTAGAACCTCCTCATTTAGCACTCCTTTCTCTTCTATAGCTTCTACATTGTTCTCACACTCTTCTTCTCTTGAGAACTTATATTGTTCCCTTCACTTTCAATCTCCAGCTAAAATATGCTTACAACATTCCTTGCTATAAATTTCCTTTGTCGCAATCCTTTACTTGAGAGATTTTACTTGCTCTTTTCCTCCTCTGTCGCAGCTTCAACGCTAAAAATTTTGCTACCTGCTTCAATGCTTTCCTTTATATTACTTGAAAACAAAACGACTCACTGTTTATAATTTTCATATTCCTCAATCTTGATTCAGAAACATCAACCGTTCCACTTGCTTCAATCTACATTGAAACTCATGCTTGGCCCTCCCTTTGCAATCCACACTCTACAATACAACTAACAACCATATTCCACAACCTCCACACCATTATATGCAACCTTGTTTGCCTTGGATTGAATTAACAATGGAGATCAAATTGGTAGATCATTGTTGTAAAAAACTTCTTCGACCTCTACACAATTCAATTGAGTAAATAATCCTGGTCTGATGCCACTAATGGTGCGGGCCTAGGGATATAAATTAAAATATATATACACACCCGGTCAAATTTGAATCGAACCCCCAAATCCAATAGAAAACCATCGTAGCCAAGACATTATACCAAGTCCCAAATTATAAATATATTATAATTTAAAATAACAAAGTGAGAGGGTTTTCTTCTATACAATAAACCACCACATGGCCCACCACATAAGGTGGTGGGCTCCAGTATTGCAACAATAATACTGCAACTCCTGGGACTCCCTTCTTTACTTTTATCAACCCGGTAGTTCATAACAAACTTGGAAGCGACGGTGCTATATGCACAAGTACTAGCTCTTGCCGCACGCTGTCACTTGATCAACTGGCACAAGTCCGCTAGGAGCTTAAGCCACTTCTATGAGATCTTAGAAGAAGCTTTTAACTGTGATGGATGAAAGCTAACTCAACAGAGGTTAATCTACTTGCAGAAAGAAGCGGAAAGCTAAAAGGAAATGCAAACCCAAGCAAACCCTAATTTTACTGCATAACCCTACTGGTGCAAGAAAAGGGATGAAAATTGCAGAAATGGATGCCATTGACTCTTGGAAAGGTAAAGTGCATGTGACTAAGTTACTTCTGAAGTGAATTATGAAAAGGAACATCTTCTTGTATTTTTGAGTAATCTTTCAGAGTTATTATGCATGTGCTTTAACTATTTTTGATTGTGCAGAGGTTGACTGGCGAAAGGAAATGGAGTAGGAACTTGCAAGAGCTTGGGAAGGTGAGAAGAGGGCCTAAGGGGTCCCTAGCACCCTTCCAGAGAGTTTCACAGTGTTCAGATCTTGAAAAACTGCTCACGTGAGCTTCTACAGGAAGTCTGCAGGGGTTCTACAGGATGTTCCGAAAGAGGATTTTGGAGGGTTGATGGTGGAAAAACAGTGGAAAAGTGGAAATGGAGGTTGGATGAGGATGTGAAGGGGTCTAGGACCTGGTGAATGAAGCTGAGGATTGATTAAGGTGATTGGATTCATTCAAGGATGGAGGAAGCAATGCTACACAAGAATGTAGAAATTAGGGCAAAGTGAGAAAATGTGGCAAATGAAGGGAAAGAATCTGAGTTGGGGGTGGAGCAGGTTGTATTGATGGAGGAAGGGTAGGTAGGGAGGTATCACAGGTGTTCTACACACTATTTTTGAAAACTGATCAACAAGGACTAGGAAAACCAAAGATCTAACTATTTTGACCTAAAAACTAGAAACATGATGAACATAAGTTTATTGGGAGAAAATCATGTAAGATAACTATGAAAACTAAGCAAGAACAGATCTAAGCATGTAATCACAACTGGTATCAACTTTTCCAACTAAAAATCTAACACTAGCAATTGCATTGAGAGGCAAAAATAGTGTTTTGTGGCAGCGAGTATGCCTTGGTCTCAGCTCATGGTCCCAAGGAGGAAAAGATGACATCAGGGATTGCTTGATGGCCTTTTGTAGGTTTTTTCCTTTACCAAACTATCAAATCAACCTGAAGCATGAAAATCTATTTCAATCATCAAAAACGACCAAGTAACAAAGCAAGATTTTAATCTAACTAGCAGAAACTATTCTATGAATGCAACAAAAACACATAAAAGTACACAAAGAAGGTACTGGCACTTGGGTTGGGCCCAACCCCAAGAGCTACAGCCTCCTAAGGGAAACTCAGAGCTGATGCAAAGTGAAACTGATCTCCATTACTCAAAAAATAACCATGTCACAAAAATAATTACAGAAAAAGCTCGAAAATGAGCTGAAAGGCAGAGCAGCACTAAAGAGCGAAATGCAAATGTTCAAGAGCAAAACTACCAAGGCTTGAAGCCTTCCTACTTATGCACCACGAGGACCTCCAACAGCCCTCCTTAACTCAAGGGGCTTGGCTACTTAAAACTGCAAGTAATCAGCCACTTCACAAAAGTTACTCGGCTACCCTTGGAAATCATCTTTGGTGGGCTGCTGAACTCCGATCTGATGGTGGAGAACTCAAGGAAGGGGCCATTTAGTGTAGGAGACACCCTTCCTACTAATCCTCAGCCTTGTTTCCTCGTATTTGGTTGTCAATTGGCTCATAAATGCTTGACCTTGGTCCAAAAGATGTCCAAAAATATGCAATAAGCACGTATTAGACTTCATGGTCAACTGACTATTCTCATTCATTCAATTAACATAAATATACTCAAAAGCATGCATAAACTATGAAGAATGGTGGATTAATCGAGAATAATAGGCAAAATGAGCCCAATAAGTTACCCATTTTTGGGGCTCATCATAAGGTACAACTAAAGTCAAAAGTCAAAGGTTCCAAGTGTTGAATCAACAACGTAGCACGTGAAGTTTGGAGACACCATGAATTGTTGAAAAGTGGTGATTTTTAATATATTTCAAAGTCAAAAAAAGGATGAGAAAATTAAAAGAATAAAGGGGAAGAAAATTAAAGGTTTAAAGGGGGGCAATAATGCCACATGGGACAAAACTTATCCCCCCACTTTGTTGCCACTTGAATCATATGTTGGCATGAGATTAATTAAGTTGTCAAGTCCACGTAGAAGTTAAAGATCAGTGAACATAGCATTATTTGGCATCATTTCAATTCAATTTAAAGGGGGGACAATAATGCCACGTGGGGAAGATTTTATCCCCCATATTCTCTTGAATTTGTTACACAAACAAGGATCATATGTAGATTTGGGAGGACATTTAACACACAGTCAACACTGATATTTTAACTAGCACGTAGACCCAAGGAGATACGCATCAGTTTGGTGACTGTTATAACTAGTATTGGCTACCAGCTTTTGTGGAAGCTTGTTCCCTCTCCAATCCACTCAAACTTGACATGGCATCAACACTTCACCTCAGTCATACGCATCCAATTAAGAGGTAACTCAACACACTTTAGAAAAGGAGATATATGCACTAGATTTGGAGGAGAAACACTACTTTTACACAATAAAGGAAATGGACATGTTTTTAGCAACGATTTTGGGTGAGGATCCTCAACGGATTATGTGAGAGTCTTCTCTTCTCATACAACCACTTGTTACACAATTTCTCCACAAGGATGTACGCTTAGCCATAGAGGAGATTAACATTATCTGTCAAAGAAGATATACACAACAGTCATATCAGCCACGTGTTTGATCACTACTACATTGGGATTTTCTCCATGATGCCACTTGTTGACACATTATACATTGGGATTTTCTCCCATAATTCTATAAATTGAGACATTGGGATCTCATTATGAAGGATTTGAAAACCAGCTATTGTGCTTGGGGAATCGTTGTTCTTATGTACACTTATGTTCTATTGCAATAAAATACTTTGGGGTTTCACATATGAGGTGTTGTTCTTCTTGAGCAAGGTAATATCTTGATTATTGCATTTTATTTTCTACTTATGCTATTGTGTTCATTAGTTTTCATTGTGCTTTTAGAGATTTGTTAATGTGTAACTATCTCACAGTGGCATTTGGTTTTGAGAGTTTTCTCTAGATAAAGTTTTAGTTGATTTCCCAATAAATCTCTAAGATCTCTTATCATTGTATTTCTTTTAAACCATGTGGATCTAATGTTTATTCCAAGTTGTGTAGAGAAATCTCTTGGATCAAGCCTCAAGCGTGAGGGAAAATTCTTGGAGGAATCATCCCACTCTTGAGCAAGTTCATTGAAGAACCTGCATTTGTCATCTCCGAAGGCCTCATCTCACGGTTTTTTATTGCAGGGATCCCTAGTTTTTATCTTGTGTTTCAAAATCCAATTTCAATTAAAATCATTTGGCTCAATTTCTTGTGCTAATAACGAATTTATTTCACTACTGAACAACATGTTGAAAATTAGGCAAGAATTGGAGTTTCTCTCCAATTACTTAGTCTAAATTTCGTAGAATATTTGTAGATTATATTTTCTAACTTTCCTCTTTGTTTTACACTAAGTTTGAGTGTGTGCAGAAAATTCAAATCTATTTATGGACTATGCTCACATTTTGTGTTGACAGGATTGAGGAATCTAAATTTTGAAACTCTACATATTTGTTGTAGGACCCGAAGAGCACTTGAGAATCAACTTTAGGGAGGTTGTGGGCAATCTTGGATAGCAGCAAATTAGCTTGGTCGTGGGCCTTTGCGCACTTGTAATTCTCAGACTTCAAGAGTTGTTTCTTGGCCATTGTGGTTGCCGCTTCTTAGAAGGAGATCTTAGTCCCTATAGACTCCTATTTTGTAATTGTCTCTTCCAAATTTTGGGCAGCCTGTTAAGAGGCCTTCTACTCATTGTAAAAAGCTAATAAAAGATCTATTTTTCTTGTGGGAGATTGGGTTTTACCCATGGCATCCCTTCTCTCCATTTAGGGAGAGAAACATGTGGGTGAATTAACTTTTTCATCTTCTCGTTTTCCATTTTAATTGCATGCTTAAAATTTACACAACCTCACTCATCACATTTTTATTTTGTTCAAATAAGTTTGCTACAAATTCAACTTAAGGTTTTGCATTCTCCATTTTATATGTTGATTTGAGCTACAAGCACTTTATTTTGAGCAATCTACTCTTCACATGTTCATTAACTTAATTTTCTATAACTCATTTTAATTTCATATTGCAAAGTCAAGTCCATTTCTTTTGCAAAGTTAATCAATCTTGAGTTCACTTAATCACAAGCATTGTTATTTACTTACATGCAAGGCATCACTCAAGTTTTATTTTATTTTGGGTAAATCACAAAACTATCATAAGGCAAAGCAAATATTTTTCACAAATCCTACATGTGTATGTAATCTTGTGTTTAAGGCAATATATATCATTTACTTAACTTTTGCAAATTTACTTGCATGCCATAGTATGCATATTAAATTAGTTGCATTTTACAAGCTTCCAAAGCCTCATTCAAAATTAACCTCCAACTTAAGTTGGTTGTACAAACATTTAGGGACCCTCCACCTCTATTGACTCCTCATTGTGAGATCCAAATTTTCAGTCGAGGGTGAGCTCTGAGGATTGGAGTTTAATGAAATCTTGTTTTTAGAGTTTAACTAATAAAATCAACCAAGAGCACTTTACATCATCATTTTACTTTACTTGCGATTTCCCATTTTTCTATCTTGATGTGTTTTTGAGTTTCATTTGCAAATATCATTATTTTCATTTCAAGAAGCATTTATGATGCAAGTATTGTGAGTCCTTTACTTTTGCAACAATTTAATTTTTTTGTATTTAGTATATTGATCATTGGTGCAGTTCTATTTCATGTTAATGCTTTGATGGTCATTATGCTCATGAGTAATTGATGTATCTTGTTATTTGGGGCATTTTCTTCCAAAGTACCATTTTCTTTATAGTTGAAAGTGATATTTATATGCTCATCTTGATCTAATATTGACTTGTTTTGCAGGATTACTTGTTTGTTTCTTTTGAGCAAGGGTTGATTTTGAGACAATTATTAAGGCACTAGTGTTACATGCTTATCTTCAAATTATGTGTTGATGATTATTGGGAATATATTTCATTTCATATCTTGTATTTCCCATCATACTTGTTGAACTTTCTCATAATCTTTGAAGTAATCCAATTTAACTCCAACAACTTTCCTAGAAACTCATATCACTTTTAGCTTAAGTTTGCATTAGGGACCACCCCCTTAGCTAACCTAGGAGATAACTTAAACGAAGAGAGAAGGGATTTGGTGTGACAATCCCTTCTCTTAGTTCCCTACCACCAACCACACCTTGTGGGGTTGAAGGCTTTTCTCACTGACTTGTTGGTAGGTGTAGGCGGCAAGGTCAACATCTTTGGCGTCATTGACGGGGACACGCTTTCTTGTACCTAGGAAATCGACACCCAATCAAATTTGAATCAAGCCCCCAAATCCAATATAAAACCACCATAGCCAAGACGTTAGACCAAGTCCCAAATTATAAATATCTTATAGTTTAAAATAACCAAGTGAGAAAGTTTTCTTCTATACAATAAAACCACAAGATTCAAGCCTTTGTAATATAAGCCAAGGAGTGGAGAAATTCCTTTTTAAAACCACTGAGCTCAAAACTGTATATTAAAACCAAAACCCCAAACGGATATCACCAAGTCCCCACCTATGTGGCATTCCCTTTTCATATAATGGGTGGATATTATTATATAAGATCCAAGGAGGAGGGGGAGTACCTTTATAAAACCACCGATCCAAGAATTATAATATTATAATGTGTGGAACAACCTCAACTTTAACACCAGCACCTTCTAATGTAGGCTATATGGTCATACCCGTGACCAAGACTTTGGCCCCCGACATTCTCTTTTGGTGCACAAACGGCATGCCTTTGAAATTTCGGGGACAGGGATATTTGTCTGTTCCGGGTTGGGAATTCTCGATGGAATGAAGCTCTGTCTCTTTAATCTCTATCAATTCATGAACTGTTGTAACTTAAATAGACTCAGTCTCAGCCCTTGTAATTCGTTCTAAGGGGAAAAGGCTCTGTTAGATAGGCTTTAACACGGGGATTAATTGGCCTTGATATGCATACAACACCTTTGTGAACTGCTTGATCATGTCCAATAAAAAACACACACACAATTAATGAGAAAATTAAAAATACACTACACAGGGGTCACAAAAGACTTATATGAACAACTCTGCAACTTCTTTTGCACTTGAAATCCACCTCACTCTCTGCGTTTTCATTAATACCATCCAAATTATATATACATTACATCACTTGTTCAGATCCATGAGAAAAGGACTGAATAAGCCTATTATAGCTCAAGAACGAATTCTGGAGCTTCCTCAATCCTAGTTTAACAAATTTCTAATAATAAATAGGTTACATGGCATTCATCATAATATTAATACTAATTTACATACAACAAAATCCAAATTTCAACTCCTTTGATAAAAAGTTTGACTCCTCGGGCATTCAAGTTTTACTAATATTCCTCCATCAACAACTCTCTTAAAATCTAGAAAATAAAAAGAGAGAAGTTTAAAATTTAACCAAAATGAGGCCCAAAATACAGTTGTGTTTAAAAGTGTAATGTAATGAAATCAAATTATTTCATATAATAAAATTGAAGTAACCCATTTCCTTAATTTAATAAAGAAATCTACCGAGTGAACAAAATTGATAAGCAAAATCATATATTCAAACCCTCCTTGAGAACTAAGAAAACCCATTTAAATCATCTGAAATCAGTGAATTTTAACCTTGTAAGTGCAAAAAATTCCCCATAAAATGTTGCGAAAGTCAACAATTTTGAAGTGTAAAAGGTTAAGGAGAAAACAAATAAATGGTTTACCATCACTTGTTTGAGAAAAATATTAATGGGTTTTCAAAGATGAGAGCATAATTACGAATGTAGTAATGGGAAAATTAGAAAATGAAATATAGTCAACCTCCCTCAAACATTGCGGTACTGGTACTACTTCTTGTTTCCAAGTTAAAAGCCCAAGAAAAGATATCGGCTTCGTGATGTTGAGAAATAAGATGGGTGATTTCATAGCTCTCACAATGCTTTCCGCCACTTGGAATTATGGAGAATAGGTCCCCCGATACGAAGTCCTGCCGTCAGCTTTGTTACTGCCATTCATATTGTTGATATCGTGGCTCAATAAAAATCTACTCTCTTTCTTGGAATGATAGTTACTGCCATTCATATTGTTGATACCGTGGGTCAATAAAAATCTACTCTATCCCAAACTTGTAATAAACTATGTAAAAAAGTGATGAGGAAGCCATAGTTGTGTCGGACCTCTGCTCAAACCATGACTGAGGATTGAGATACTGTTGTGACAAGGGAAGGAGTGTAGGTGTGAGCGTTCAGTGGAGACACTAGGTCGGCCTCATGCATGAGTTGGAGATGTTGTTGTTGTTTTTTTTTTTTTAATTGATTTATAGTTAACACTCGCATAGAGTTTAGGCATGGAGTATGTTTTAAAAATGTTTTTATTTAGTTGAGAGTTCGTTTAGCTGGTTTTTTTAAGGAAATAAGTTAATGGTCCAAGATTCATAGGAGTGAAACCATGTCCTCTTACAGGCCACTTGGATTACGGGTGATTAGTCAACCTGCATTCGCAAATAACAACCAAAAATAATTGTCCTCAGTGCTGCTTTGACAACTAAGTTATAATAGATTTTTGGACCCTATAAAAAAATGATAACATAAAACATAAAAATGTATTTTATCAAATTATTCAAGTGCTTCATCTAATAAAGAATAACAAGAGAGTTTAGCACAACCAATACCACTGAAAACCAACAATACCACTGATGAAATGACACAGTGCAATACCAATACATGGACTCAACACACTTCGAAAGCTAAATAAAAGAATAAGAGAAGTTACAAACAAATAAAACAAACCTTTTTTAAACCTATATTTTTTAATATATTATGATATATTAATTTTTCCTGAAAAACATAATACCCAGATCTATTCTCATAGTCAGTTGAATTATATTTCCATCTAGAAAAACCTATAAACACAAGTGAATAAATTGAAAAGGATGAGGAAGATTATCAGTCTCTCTCAATGGAATAGCAGTAAATAAAGGTGTGGATTATGGCTTATCACAAGGTATCTCCTTTCATCTTCTTCCCCATCTCTTTGGCCTGTGTGGAGGAGCTTAGCACTATCTTCCAACTAGAACAATGACAAGCAGAAGGGAATAAGAAGAGAATGACAATATGAGTAGATATGAGGAAAGTGAATATCTGCCACAAGCATAAGCTCATGATAATGCAAGCAGAAATGAGCATGATGAATCTCCTCCCCTGCTTATAGGAAACGAATACATAGGTGTGGTCCTCAAATATTTTTAAAATGTGTAATTTTTCCTACCTTTTGCCATTATGCTCAACACTATCCTTTGCAGCTTTTGATGTTGCTCATTCTGTAAGAAATCTAGCTTGCAAAAAATTGATATTCTTTGATGCGATATCTTCATAATATGCTTTGAGACATGCATAACAGCACATGCCTGCATTATTTCCTTTCTTCGATCTATAGGCTACCAATCTCTTCAGAAAACTTATTGTAATTTTTAGGATGCTCGCCCTCGGTAGCCCCATTGCTTGATGACTTGTCATTGTGGTTTGGGTTGTGCATTTCACCAAATTTCAAATTATACAAACCCTATAATTCTGAGCTCCTCAAATCCAGGGACTACAAACAATCACTTACAGTATAAGCACAGTGATTTTGATGAAGTTCCAAGGCACTACACCAACAACATTGAATGAGCTGCAATGTATTTACTAAAAAATCAATGCAGGAATAAGTTTTAGTGGGCATTCATTTACTACTATGATCCACTCACATTTAAAACCCATTAAAATAAATTTCCAAACCTAAACGAGAATAATAATGTCTATGAGAGAAGTCAGAGCATGTTTATGAACATCAAACAAAGGATGGCAATTCCTATGTGAACCTGTTTATGAAGCTACCATTCAAAAAGTCCACTGGAACACAATGTCATGTCATTATGTTGTAGGCCCAATCCAATTTAATTTAGCATAGACTCAAACTCTTCACCTCCTCATCAACCTCATTTTGGCTGAGTTGAAAAGGGAAAGACATGGGTTGGGTTGTCAAACACAGAGAAGAGTTGAAAAGGGAAAGACATGAGTTGAGTTGTAAAACACAGAGAAATAAATGAACCATCAGTGAATATATCAACTTCTGAAAGGAAATCTTTGATGAAAGGAAATCTTTGAAGAAATGTCGAGTACTAGGAGCTACAGATCCCAAAAAAAAAAATTCTCCCTCATAATGTTTAGCAGAAACTTGACACCTTTTAGATACCTCTGCCAATTTAGTTGGTTGATGGAGTACTCCACTAAGTGGTGATTAACTGAGTGCATGGAACAACCTCTATGTGGCAGAGTTTCACCCACACCTAGGCCCCTGCGTTGGTTGTGACAACTTTATCCAAGCAATTTATCTAAGCAATATGTTTTCTAAAAAAAATCTTTAAACATTATGACCCTGAAAACATACATGTTAAAATATAAAAACATAATTTCACTCTAAAAAAATCCACTTAAATTATAAACTATACATTTTCAGTTTATAAATTTTAGATTAAAATCCACTTAAATTATAAACTATACATTTTCAGTTTATAAATTTTAGATTAAAATCCACTTAAATTATCAACTATACATTTTCCGTTTATAAATTTTAAATATAAATTAGAGTGAAAAATTGGAAATTATATCTATATATTAAATTATAAGATATAAATTAGAGTTTTTTAATTATATAATTTGTATTTAAAAAATAATAATAAAATTAAAAAATATTTGAATTCAAATTTTAGAAAAAAAAAAAAATATATATATATATATATATATTATATATATATATATATATAAATGAAAGTTTTAAAATTATATTCATTGTATTTCAACACAAAAATAAAATAGATAAGTTTTACAAATTAAAAAAAATTAAAGGTAAAATACTCAAGTGGAAGCTTTGCAATAAATTATATTCATTTATTTAATATATTATATATATATATACAAATTTGGACAAATGTTCAATTTGAAGTTTTTGCAAATTAACAATAAATTTGTATTGTTTATATTTACTATCAAATTTTATGAATTTATTAAAAAAAAAAAAAAAATCATAACTAACCGACCTGCTTAGAGAGTGTTGTAAAATTCATAGAAATACAGCTTCAATTGAAACCATTACTTTTAAGAAACACATTATTTTATTTTTTTATAGGTTTTATAATTTTTTTATAATTATTTAAGTTTGGATATTGTTGAGTTATTTTTCTTTAAAGTTTTGTAAATTGTTTTATATTATTAAAAATATATATTTTTTAAATATTTGGTTGGAATATAATTTGAATGTTTTATTGTAGTTTTTGTACAATATAATGCCATATAAATAATTGTCTTACATATTTTATCTCATAATTTCTTGATGTTATTGACAGATTCATGTATAATTTTTTAAAATTTATATAGTGATTTTTTATTTTTAGGTTTTGCAAGAAAACCATCGAAAATTAAAATCTTTAAACATAGTTCACGCTTAGATAAATAACATATTTACCATCACTTACTTCCCACCATAATTTAATAAAAAAATGATGAGAATAAAATGTAAATAAATATACTTACAGAGTTACTTCCTATCATTATTTACTTAGGATTAAAATTGTAAATTTGTAGATATTTAAATTTATTAGTTCCTTTCAAAATAAGACATAGGATTCCATTTACTTATTAACCATTTTAGTAAATTTAATTTACTTGAGGAGCAAATATATGACATGCGCTATTTGGTCGTGGAGGTCATTATATTGTTAATTTTTTTATTTTTGAGTAGGGATTTTGAGGTTCAGTTTAAACTAAAGATTTATTTTAATTATTTATTAAGAATGTATTGAATCTTAATGATGGTAAGAGGGAGTATATAATTATTTTTAGCTTTTCTAATAAAGCATTTTAAAATTTTCATTAAATTCCATTTTGATTAAGCTCATCATAAGGTTGTTGAGTTTGATCATTTTTATTCATAACGTATTGAAATTGATTATATGATGTTTTTGTCAAGGGTTTTTTAAGGTGTAATTTCTGCATGTGCTAGCATGTATCTTGAGGAGGGAATAATCTTTGTCAGATAGGTCTTTCACATTAACATGTTCTTGGCCCACCACCTTTTGGTTAAGAGCATGTGTTTCCTTCTAAGAGGTCACAGGTTCAAAACGAGAGGGGTAGTCCCACAAAGAAGGGGGTCTCATACACCAACTCGGCGTCTTGGCTTGACCGTGACCTTAAAATTGGATAATAATAATAATAATCATCGTTGAAATGAAATAGAGTCTCTTAATAAAGACTACCTTAAAATTGGGTAATAATAATAATAATCATTGAAATGAAATCGAATATCTTAATAAAAACACGATTAGAGCGAGAATGACAATTTTCTAATGGATTCTCTCCAAGAGCACTTGCCTCTTTTAGAACTTTAGGAGTCCTTAAACTCGCCGCATAACCTTTGACACAACTTAGTACTTTCAAGAACTCCTCATTCGACCAAAATGTTGTCGATGACATCCAGTCACTATCCCTGTAATCCACCTCATCCAGGGCATCCATTTTGTACTCTTGTTTGTGCCTCTTGTGTATGTGAAAATAACCACTTAGGGTTCAATCTGCGTTGTGACTCTCTGAAACCCTCGATTTTTGATTCTCCCTAGAAGATCTTGACTATTAAGGTTTCATGGCATGAAAGATGGTGGCTCTACTCAAACTCCAAACGCTCAGACTGATCCAAAAATGGATCCTGGATAAACCTCTAAGTCTAAAAGACTTCATATAAGTGGTAAAAGGTGCCAAATGACACAAATCCTTTGTAAATCAGAGGAAAATGAAAGTCGCAGGTTTCTCTCAAAAATAGCCCCATTGCAGAGATCTTCTCCTCCTGAATCTACTGCAACTTGAATGGGCAAAAACTGACTTAGGATGCAGAAGTTATCATAAAATGAAACTAACTCTATCCTTTGGAAAAAGGAGCAAAATCCCCTAAAAAGGGATCCTAAAAACCCTCTAAATCTTTAAATCTTCTAAAAACCCAAAAATGATCTGAAATACGATTTAAGACAATTAATAAGGTATTACAGACTTATGTGCATGGATTAGTCTATGTCATTATATGCAATGGATCAATCAAATTGCGAAATACATGGACTTGAAGCAATTAAAGGCTATAATAGATAAACACATAAAAACACAGTGGATTTAATAAGGAGTTCACCCAATACTCTTGGGCTACATCTCCTGGTCCATCCTTCAGTGGTGGCCCCTCTATTAAGCCTTCAAGCAGAGTTTTTACAATAGTGAGCTCAGTTTGAGCCTCACACACAACAAATGCATTTATAAGAGCCTCACTTGAATCCCTCAAGCTTCCTCTGAGTACACAAACTCCCTCATAGCTCTCAATCTATGTCCTAACTCTGTCTCGCACTTGCTTGCAACAATGCCTACCTGTTTACTCTCTGTCTGTTGCTTTTAAAGCCAACCACGCTGCCTGTTCGTTTCACATCCTGTCTCTCGGTCTCCCCGGCCTCTGTCCACTTCGAATCCCTCTCTCAACATGATACAATCATTGTTTAATGCCCAGAGAGGAGGTGGCCACCCATTCTGTAACGCCATAGTGCCTGGGTCCCTTGAAATCCTTTGGATTCCCAAACACAGTCGTTTCTGCCATACACAGGGAAACATGTTCAAAACAGAGAAACTCTGCCAAAACTCCATATATCGGACTTTAAAAGTCCTTAAATATGCTTCATTCCCATATCGGGTCCATTCATAAGTCGCTATCCCATATCGGAAGGGCTCCATCCCTTTGTGTTTTGGAAACACAACAAAATCGTGAAAATACATTAAAATGGCTCTGTTATGGACTTGAAACCATGTCAATTTTGCTTTATACTGTTATCGGGTCCAGATGTCGTATGGTGTATTAATATCGGCTCCACTTTATGTTCTGACGCGATATCGCATATCGCACATGACATCCGCCGATTGTAACCGCTCCTCTACACAGTTCTGATGCAAAGCAACGATGTGATATATCACAATCACTCATCGCAATAACCCTGGTGCCGTCGTAAGTACTCCACTGCATCCTCCAATAGAAATCCGGCGATGTAATATGGGCCGACGATCTGCGCGCTTGATCAACAGTCCATATTAACTCTGACATTCGTCGTCACCATATACATGTGTTAAGTGCCGATCTCTGCTAAGGGTTACCGCCGATTGCGATTATCGATTTGATCTAGACCGTTGATCGGCTAGATCGGATGGCTACTATGAATCACTTGTTCCGCCTTCAATTACTCTATTTTTTTCCATTGAGTTCACTTGTTTTGGGACTCCCGATAGTGTTTTTCTTCATTCTTAAGGGTTTCTCCGCCATGCTAAAAGCACCCCAAGTCACAGAGCCAGCAAGTCAATCACAAATACTTGAGCCAGCAAGTCAATCACAAATACTTAATCTCAAGCATAGTCAAGTACTCTCACCTAAAACAGTCTACCAATTGCTTAACCCTACAATTTTCAACCAAAATAACATTCAGGAAGTACAACAGATTGAGTGTGAACAGATGCCTATGGATGAAACTGAAATAATACAGCTGAAAAGCAACCTTCTGCCCATAGGCCTAGCTCCATTAGAAGATATGTTTGACTCTAATGATGTCCCTAAAAAACCAAAACTTGAACCTCTAAACACCACCATTGAAGAACACAACATAGGGTCAGTTCAAAACCCCAAAATCATAAAGCTATCAGCTGCCTTACCTCCTGATCAGAAACCCAAATACATTGATTTGTTTAAAGAATTTCAGGATGTGTTTGCATGGGGTTATGAGGACCTCAAGTCCTATGACACTTCGGTTATACAGCATACAATCCCACTCAAGCCAAATCAGAAACCCTTTAAACAGAAGCTGAGAAGAATAAATCCCATGCTCCTCCCAGCAATGGAACAAGAACTCCAAAAGATGTTTAAAGCAGGCATAATAGCACCAATCAGATTTTCTGATTGGATTTCAAACCTAGTCCCCACAAGGAAGAAAACAGGTGAAATTAGGCTCTGTGTGGATTTGAGAAATCTTAAC
>APFE030497916.1:0-14173 GCA_000404065.3 Pinus taeda | reverse complement strand
GGATGTGACAAATGTTAAATCATTCATGGGTATCTGAGGATACTATTGCAAATTTATAGAGGGATTGTCTAAATTAGCATTGATCTAGATTTAAACAAGAACACAACAACTTACAAATATAATCATATGCACGGAGATGCAGCAGAAAAACACTGCATTTCATTAATAGAAAAATACTGAACTATGCTTACAAACAGAATGGAAATAAGATAGCTCGGGTGATGATAGCTTATCTCTAAGAAGAGATATGGCGGCTACATGCCTTTGAATTGAGTTACGATGAGACTCAAGGGCCTTTTTATTATTGAATAATAAGAGAAAAACCCTAAACAACCAAAACCATAACCCAAGGAGATGTAACACCAAGATTTTATGGGCCTCGTTGGGGTTAATTGGGCAACCAACTTCCCAGGGTCGTAACTTGGTCATATTATCTCTGTGTATGATACCTCGTTGGAAATATCTCTCCAAGGACTACAACATTGACACGGTCGCCTTAGAGATTGCCAAGGAATTTTTCCAAAAAAACGTTGTTTAGGGCCTCAAAATGGCTCCGAAAGTTCTGGACCCAAAAAACTAACAAAAATAGTAAATTGTGCTACAATTAAGGAAACTGAAAAACTGAAAGAAATAATGGTGAGGGTCCAAATGGAATAGGCGATTGGCCACCAATATCCACCTGGATTAAGCATACCCCATAATCTCTTTGCAGAATAAAGGGGTTAACTTTGAGTGGACTAAAAAATGTGAAGAGAGCTTTGAACAGTTAAAACACTTACTATTGCATTTGTGCTAAAAATAATAGATCTTAATAAGGACTTTGTAGTTTTTATTGACGCTTGTTTGGACTTTTTATGAGTACTCCTACAGGAAGGTCATGTGGTGACTTATGAGTCCTACAAATTAAAGGATTATGAGAGAAACTATCCACACATAAAATTTGGAGACACTATTTAATTGGTAATAAATTTACCTTAATTATTATCATTTGAGTTTAAAATATTTTTTAATCCAGCTTGACATGAATGCCATACAAGCTAGATGGATGACCTTCTTGGGTGAATCTAACTTCAACATTAAGCATATAAAAGGAAAATAGAACAAAGTGGAAATCATGCTAGTAGAAGTTAAAATCATATTTGTGAGTTAACAATAAGTACTGTTGAAACAAATTTCATAGAATATATTAAGACAAGAACATTAGAAGATAAAGATTATCATCAAATTTGTGAAAATTTGAAAATTAAAATTGATCATGGAAAACAACCAGATTTAACACTTAATTAAAATGGGCTCTTAAACATTTAAAAATGTAATTTATGTTTCAGATGTGGTCGGGATTAAACAACTAATATTAGATGAACACTAGAAAAGACCATTTTCATCCCACCCGGGTTTTCGAAAAACTATCACAACTCTTAAAAAGGAATTTGTCTAGTGTGATATGAAGAAGGAGGTAGTTGAGTACTTGGCAAGATTCCAAGAGTGTTAGTAAGTAAAATTGGTGCATCAATACCTAGAAAGATTATTAAACCCCCTTGCCATACCAGAATGGAAGTGGGAGGTAATTTTGTTAGATTTTATTATTGGGTTACAAAAGACTAGGAAACAACATGATTTTATTATGGTTGTGGTAGAAAATTTGTCTAAGGCTACTCATTTTATACTTGTTCCTTCTACTTATAGAGCTATAAAGGTGGCAAAGGTTTTCAAGGAAGAAAGTTTTACAATCCATGGAATACCAAAGCCTGTTATATCATAGAGGGATGCAAAATTCACTTCCAATTTTTGGAAGGAATTGTTTATTGGAATGGGTATACAACTAAATTTCAGCACTACATACCATCCAAAAACAGTTGGGAAAACCGAAACGGTCAACTAGGTCCTTGAAAACATGCTACAAATGTACATAATGAACCAACACACACAATGGGAGGACTATTTGCATTTAATTGAGTTTTCCTATAACAATAGTTATAAGGAATAACTCAGGATGATTCCTTTAGAAGTTGTATATGGAGGGAAGTGCCATATCCCCTTAAGATGGAGTCAGACTAAAGATAGGCTTACATTAGGGCTAGATTTTCTCCAAGAAGTGGAGCAGACGTTGAAGAAGATCAAGCAGAACCTAAAAGGCAGTGCAAGATAGGATAAAAGGTACGTGAAATTAAAAGGACACACATGGAAATCCAAGTGGGGGAACATGTATATATTAGAGTATTACTAAAAAATATTTCCTTAAAATTGGGAAACTATGCTAAACTAGCCCATTAGTTTTGTGGGCCTTTTGAAATACTAGATAGGGTAGACCAGTGACCCACCAGCTAGCACTACCAGTCCACATTAGGGTTCATAATGTATTTCATGTGTATCGTTTGAAAAAATATACATTATCATGCTCATATTATCTATTGGAAACAAGTTGAACCTGAAGGTGAGTTCTAGACCGAGCCTCTACAAATTTTGGACCGAATGGATACTACACTCCAAAATTAGGTCATTTCCTAGTTTAAAGTTCAA
Organism: Pinus taeda; assembly: GCA_000404065.3. Classification (NCBI taxonomy): domain Eukaryota; kingdom Viridiplantae; phylum Streptophyta; class Pinopsida; order Pinales; family Pinaceae; genus Pinus; species Pinus taeda. The sequence goes on along the minus strand of APFE030497916.1, from coordinate 11,653 downwards.
TGGAAGCACTTTGGGCCTAAGGAAGCCACCTGGGTGATGGAAGATGAAATAAAAGAAGCTTTTACTATGTCTTTCCAAGGAAAAATGGAAATATAAAAACACTGAGGATGGTTCTCTCTTTTAACGAGAGGGGAGATGTGATATCCTTGGTAAATTTGTCTTTTTATGCCATTTATATTGGACACGTGATTGAAAAGTCAAGTGGTGCAAGAAATATGTTATGAAAATGTAAAATATTTATTTGATTACGAAAAAAAAAAACTATTTTGTGTATTATTTTTCTTCTAAATATATTAAAGGCTATCATGAGAGAGATTAGACTCCTAACTACTAGGAAAACAATTGGAATCAATTATGCCCAGGATGAGGGTAAGAACAAAATGTAAAATCCTCCATTTTTTCCATACACTATGAATTGTTGGCTGAGTAGATTACTAAAGAAATACATGATTCGAGAAAAATGTCATGGGTGGAATTTATTTTAAATAGGAGTGTAGAAGATAAAGGAATTCATAATAAAAAAAAGGTGCCAGTAGGAGATAAAAACTGGACTTGAACCCATAATTAGTAGGACACTACCTGGGGTTAAGGAGGTGAAGTTGAGGAAGAATTACCAAGCAGTTTTCCCAGTAGGAATGACTAGAGCTTGGGAGGAACATGGAAGTCGTGAATCTATTTACAGAAATCCTTTGGTAAACATATAAATATCTAGAAAAATTTGTGTGAAATATATTATTTCTGTATTCAGAATTAGGAATTTGAAATAAGTAGGATTTCATTTATCTATGTTTTCTAAGTGAATTCAAGAAGGTGAACGAATAAATTCTACTAACAAATCTGTCAATAAAATGTATATGTATATGTGTCTATGGGTTTGTTCTATTACAGGAACATTGTCGGTTAAAGGACAAAGGATTTAACTTAAGTATTTCTACAAGAAATACTAAGTATTCCTCTGACGCGAAGAATTAGGAAAGAGACCCTACCCAGGGACCAATCCTAGTATCCACTTTACAAGTGGATATGAAAAGAAAATATGAGAGAATTAACTAAAGTAGAAGAATTACCCATGTAGCATGGAAAATAGAAATAAGTACATTATCTGTCTTACACAAAACATTGCACTTGTACTAAAACCAAATTCATTCGCAAACATTTATATATTATATAATCTTGTTTAAAAAAAAGTAGAAGTTTGCTTCCAAGTTAGCAAGTTAGAGGTCAAAGATGAGGGAGGGAGACCCCATCAATTGGCCATGAAATATGCAGTCCTTGGAAAGTTATTAATAGGGCCTTAAAGAAATACCTTAGGTGGTATCCCATGGCATGATTCCACTAGGATTTCAGCCTACCTAGTGTTTTCTAAACCTAAGAAATAAAAACAAAAATAACCATATCATTCCTTGAAGCATGCATTTATACTAATACATAAATTGAAGTGCATATTTTAAACCTACAAAGAATATCCATGTACGCATGAATGAAAAAAAGGAAAGGAATAGGACTAACAATGTTGAACAGTTAAACCATGGCTACAATAACATGCATAATAATACAAAAGGAAATAAATATAAAGTTTGTATTTCTTGAAATTAAGAAAGAAAATTACATCCCCAACCATGCAAGTTTCAACCACAACACACAATATAGAATATGAAATACTTGGGTTAGTAAAAGGGGAGAAACCTTTAATTAGAAAGAAATTGTTACAAGGCTTTGTCTATAATAGTCGAATTTCTTTCCAAATATTCTAGAGAAACACTAAAAAATGTTGTACATTGAAATTTCAAATCTTGACTAGTTACGGCCTTTTCTAAATACCTTAATTACAATACATGTCATGTAGTCGATGATCAAAGCTGAAGCCAAATGTGGCTTGGAGAACCTGTAAGAGAGTATATATATATTAGTGCTTGTAAAGGTCCAGGAAAAACAAGTTATTATGGATGTAATTGACGCCAAAAGTGTCTTAGAGAAAAAACAAAAGTGCAGTCAAATATTAACTTGTGAATATTAAGAGAGAAACCCTTAGTCCAATCTCAGATTATCCCTTAAGTCCTTACATGAATATTATAAAAAGAGTGTTATTGCAACAATATCTTACGTTAGAGGGGTATAGATGAAATATTTATGACAATACAATGTTGCAATAAGAAACACAATTTAGTATTGTAAATTCATAAGAAACCCCCTCTCGAAAGAACATAGTTAGGGTTTTTAATTTCAAACTTGGTTATGAGAATTTACCATCTAGAAAGCTCATGAGAAATGTATAACAATGCTATAATTTCTGCAGAGGATTGTAGCCACAACAAGATGTAAGTATACCACCAAACCAAGAAAAATTAACAGTCGTAACTAGCGCAAATCCTTGCTAAGATCATAGAGCAGTATAGAGGAAAGGAAAACAAATATTTAAAATGAACAAGGTTGATTTCAAGACTTGGTGTGTAAAATCTACTTCGGTTGACAAGTGACATTTTCTCTCATCACAAAGCTAGTAAGGAAAATTGAAAAATGGTGGTAAATCCTCCAAACACATGGTAGAAACCCTTTTTTTCCAATTAACATCACAATTGCATACCTCAACTCTCAACTGTTGCAAACAAAAATGACACCATTGTTGCAGAGAGGCTGAGGTTAGATAGTTACCTTAATAGTGATAGATTAATCCTCACCATCAATCCAACCAAATTAAATCGCCTATGTCAAGTAGAGACACATGTCTAGGGTTCAATTAGCTTATGAAGATCCCTCTTACACATAGTTTCATCATGTGGACATAATGCATATAACCTCCGTGTGTGCACACAATGTCATGAAGTCCTTCAAAGGTCGAGAACATTTTTTTCACATAATAAAGGTTATAATTTCCAATAGAGAGAAGCAATGCAAAAGTAATGTCAAGGATATATATATATATGTTTATATATATTATGCACACAATTTGATAGTCTAAGGTTGGTCACAACTATATATATAAAGTTTGACACAATGTTATAAGGGTTGGGATGTGGTATAAAGAAAAGAAAATATTATATATATATATATAATATATATATATATATATATATATATATATATGAGAGGAGAGAGAGAGAGAAGAGAGAGAGAGAGAGAACCCCTATCCTTAAGCTATGGGGTGGATTGTATTAGACCAATAATCTAACATACCCATGGCTCTGATATTATACAACAAGGAAATACATAAGAAAATTTTAATACCATGCCCAACCAAGTTTGGATATCAAGCCAAATTTAAAATGTAGAGATTATTCAATGCTACTTGGTGTAGAAGTAACAAAAAGGGAATGTTGGAAAAAAATGTTTTATTTCTACAAGTATAATTCAAGGGGTCACCGTGTTGATGTGGAAATAAATGCATGCATTATAATTCTAAAAAAAAAAATGTGTAATCATGGTTACTTTTCTGAGTGGTTTTGGAGGGATGCTGCACTAAGAAAAAAAATATTTTCAAATTTACGATTTCTGCGAGCATTAATTTGTTCAAATTTATTTCCAGGATACATCACATTTATGTATATTTGGAGATTGACGTTTCAAACCCACAACTGAGGTTAATCATTAGGATATAAAGGTATATGATGAACATAAGTTTTGGGTGCGAAACATTGATCTCCAAATCCACAAAAATGCCATTGATCTGGAAAATCAATTTGAAAAAAATATTGTCAATTAACCAATGAATTTAAATGATTATGATAATGATTCCCCACAATGGATTATGATGATGAGAAATCAAGGCAATTTATGGGAATGGGGTGTCTAGGTTTGTTGTGGATCACTATCAATTCCCATATGGAATCCACAATTAAATCATTGAGTAGCATATAAATGGCATCAACATGGAGTGATTTATGTAGGGTGGTGAAGCTACAAAGTGGAAGCATAATCTTGGGTTTTAAAGTATAGTAGACTTATGATGGATAGGAATCCCCTCTTGGATCATTATGGGAAGAGTACAAACATTGATCACACTTTCTGGAAGCAACTGATATGAAATCAACTTCATTGATATTTTGGAAGACTAATAGACTTTTAATTTTCCATCAATCCTCTGCTCCATTAATATCCTTAGCTTGAGAGGGCTATTTGGTCTAGTGATGCGATCACTTCTATCTACTATAGGGCTAAGCATTAGTAGATATGAAGAGAGTCACAGGGCTTTAATGGTGGAGCAATAATGTTGGGTGTGTGTTATATTATTTCCATGACTAGCCCCATGTGCGAAGTCGGAGGGGCGAATAACCCCCCTTTCATTGCGCCGGGCACAGTGGGGGGTCCCAAGGGGGGCGATAACCCCCCCTATCGAGGATGTTGAGGGGGGTGGCAGCCCCCCGGTACGGGGTATGGAGCAATTCCCTGGATATTTTTTTTTTGGACCCTATATTAGGTGGGAAAACCTACTTATGGTTTTGTGCATGGATTTCGCACATGGTTTTGGGTGTGATGGTTTTCTTCCCATACTATTTTGTAGATCTAGTCAAGGGAACTATGGTTATGTTCTAATGTAGGGTTAATGGATTGGTGTTTATGGATGCTTCGGCATGTATATATATGTATTGTAACATTGAAAGGAATACAATGAAAAATCAATTTGGTAGTCCCGGTTTTGGGATTTAGGGGAAAATCTCTATGTATATCTATTTTATGTTTTATGCTCTCACCATTGTATATTTTCTATTTTGAAGAATGCCTTTGTAGGTAATTTCTATGTAGGGTTAAAACCTACATTTGGTATCAGAGCAGTTTTAGCTTCAAGGGGACACCTTTGTTGTTGAGGGGTTTTTCTTGGGCCTGTGGTAGACCCTGTTCAGTGGGAGATTTGTAGGATCGTTTCTTGCAGTGAAAGAAGATGGTGAATAGTGGAAAGATAAAGATCGATATATTTAATGGTAAGAGATTCAAGTAGTGGAAACTCAAGTTGGAGGATTTGTTGGTGGATAAAGATCAGTGGATCATGGTAGATATAGGTACTAAACTAATTACAATGTCTGATGAAGACTAGAATAAGTTGGATTGGAAGGAAAATAGCACAATATGATTGTCTATCTCAGATTCAGTATTGTTGAATGTTTTAGGGGAATCTTCGGTGAAGGATTTTTGGGACAAGTTAGGGACTTTGTACCAATCTAAGTCTATGGTGAACAAACTGTTCCTACAGAAAATTTTGTATAACCTAAGGATGAAGGATGGAGACTTGGTGACAAAGCATATGAATGCCTTTAATACTGTGGTAAGCCAGTTGTTATCTGTTGATATTAAAATTTCAGATGAAGATAAGTGCATCAATTTGTTGTGTTCTCTACTAGATTCGTGGGATAGTCTGGTTGTTGCAATTGGTAGCAATATAACTACTTTGCAGTTTGATGAAGTCTCATCCTTGTTGCCAGAGGAGATGAGACAGAAAAATATGGAGGGCTAGAATGTTGATGCCTTATCTATACGAGGACAGTCCCAGAATAGAAAAAAAAATAAGTTCTCGAGTGGGAGATGAAAATCTAGAGGGAGATCTAAATCTCCAGGAAAACCTGTAAAGGTGTGCTGGAAATCAGGAAAGGAAGGGAACTTCAAAAAGTACTGTAGATCTAAAGCTTTGGACAAAGGAAAGGAATCTAATGATGCTCCTTTTGCAAGGGAAAAAACAACCTCAGATGAAAGAGGGGAATGTGTACTTGGCTTCCTCTTGAAGTACACATGTAGATCATGAGGCATGGTTGATTGACTTAGGTGCATCCTTTCACTTCACTCCCCATAGGGAGTGGTTCTGTGAGTATGAGAAATATGATGGTGGTGATGTTTTCTTAGGGGACGATAGGAAGGATAGAATTTCCAGACGTGGAAAAGTAAAGCTGAAGTTGTAAGGTGGAAGGATTAGAACACTTCTGGGTGTTCTTCATATTCCTGCATTAGCCAGCAATCTAATTTCTATAAGTAACATGGATGATGCAGGTGTAGAAACAATGTTCAAGAAAGATACCTGCAAGATGGTTCGGGGAGCACTTGTATTAATGTGGGGAGTTCCAATTGGAACTTTGTACAATCTTCTGGGTAGCACTATTATTTATGGGTGCAACAGGTCTGTGGTTCCTGAAAGTGGACCAGAAAACCTTGTTGTCTCTAGAGAAAAGACCGTGCTATGGCATATTGGAGAGAAGGGATTTCGAATACTTCATGGTGATGGTATGGTAGAAGGTATGTATAATTTCTCTTTGGATTTCGATTTCTATGAACATTGTGTATATGGGAAGCATAATCGAGCGAGTTTCCCCTCTAGTGCTAAGAGGGCGAAATGGGTATTAGAGCTTGTGCACAGCGATGTGTTTGGACCTGTGTCAGTTCCATCACTAGGTAAGTCTATGTACTATGTCATTTATAGATGAATTCTCAAGGAATACATGGATATATTTCCTTAGGAAGAAATCCGAAGTCTTTGACAAGTTTAAATAATTTAAGGCTCTGGTGGAAACCAGATAGAGAAGAAGATAAAGGTGTTGATGACAAATACTAGTGGAGAATTTTGCAAGAAGGATTTGAAAAGTTTTGTAAGAAGTGTGGTATAGAATGATAGAAGACTACTCCATACAGATCTCAACAAAATGGAGTTGAAGAAAGAATGAACAAGACATTGATGGAAAAGGCAAGAAGCATACTCAGTGGTGTCGGGTTAGGATATAAACTCTGGGAAGAGGTGGTGGAGACTGCATGTTACCTGGTGAACTGATCACCTTCATCAACGTTGGAGGATAAGACTCCACAAGAGGTATGGAATAGTAAGAAATCCTCTCTTTCACATCTTAGGGTATTTGGTTGTGATTCATATGTACATTTTCCAAAGGAGAAAAGAACCAAGTTGGATAGTAAATCTAAAAGGTGCATCTTTATTGGTATAAGGATGGTTTAAAAGGTTATATGATTTGGAACCCATAAACAAGGAAGGTTGTGTACATCCACGATGTGGTGTTTAGAGAGGTGAAATATGTTATTAAACATGAAGTCCTACCAAAGGAACATGAGAAGATATAGTTTGAGCTAAAGGATCAAACTCTACATCAAAAGAGGAATCATAAGATGAAGAGCCACAAACTCTAGCTATGAGAAGATCAATTCGATAAAGAAGGCAACCAGAAAGGTATAGTCCAACTGCTTTCTGTTCAAATTTTTCTTTATCTATTACTGATGATGATCCCAAAATCGTGAGGGAGGTAGTAAATTCAGAGGATGGAAAACTTTGGAAAGAGGCCATGGTTGATAAAATGGCATCTTTGGAAAAAAATGAGGCTTGGGATGTGGTGGAGTTGTTGGCTGGAAGGAAACCAATTGGAAGCAAATGGGTGTTTAAGAAGAAGATGAATACAAAAGGCAAGGTGGAGAAATAAAAAGCTTGGTTGGTAGCAAAAGGTTATTCCCAGGTGTCAGGAATTGATTTGGGTGATATTTTTTCTCATATTTTCAAGGTAGCTTCTATTAGATTACTTTATCTGTTGCTGCTGACTTTGATTTTAAGGTAGAAAAAATGGATGTGAAGACAAAATTTCTTCACAGGGATCTGGAAGAAGAGATCTACATGAAGCAACCTGAAGGATTTGCAATGAAGGGTAAGAAATAACTAGTATGCAAGTTAAAATCTTTGTATGGGTTAAAACAATCACCAAGGACATGGTATCAGGAATTTGATACATTTATACGAGGACTTGGCTTCACTAGAAGCAAAGTAGATCAATGTGTATATTTTAAATTAATTGGTGACTGTGTTATTTATTTGGTCTTGTATGTGGATGATAAGTTGTTGATTGGAAACAACAAAAAAATTATCCAGGATTTGAAGACCCAATTATCCTCCAAATTCAACATTGAAGATCTTGGTGCTGTAAACCATATTTTGGGCATGGAAATTAAACGAGATTGGGTAAAGAGAAAGCTCTAGTTAAACCAAAGGAAGTATGTCGAGACAATATTGTAAAGGTTTAATATGCAGGATAGTAAATTGGTGAAGGTTTCTATTCCTGTAGGTGTAAAACTATTTGCTGAACAGTGTCCCAAGGCACAATAAGAGGAAGAGGACATGTCTCGTATTTCATACGCAAGTGCAGTCGGTATCCTGATGTATTCAATGGTCTATACTAGACCATAAATTACACATGCAGTGGGAGTACTGAGAAGGTTTATGTCAAAACCATGGAAGGAGCATTAGACAACAGTGAAGCAGATTTTCAGGTATTTGTGTGGCACTAGTCATTATGGTCTGTGCTACCAAGGAAGACTAGGATTGGATAATGTTTTCCACATTCGTGGCGTTGTTGATGCAGAATGGGCTGGAAATTTGGATAAGAGAAGATCTACAAGTGGGTATGTGTTTAACCTATTTGGAGGTGCAGTCATTTGGATGAGTAAGAGACAATCTAGAGTGGAACTTTCAACTACAGAGGTAGAATACATGACAACCACTCATGCAAGCAACGAAGCAATTTGGTTGTAGAGATTATGTTCAAGTATGGGGTTAGTACAACGAGCTATAAGCCTACTTTGACTCAAAAATTCAAGCTAAATTATCCAATTGAGTTCTTGAACTAGTAAACACGCGAAGGAGATGGAGCTAATACTTGAACCCCATCACCCTTCATTTGAGGATGAAGACACTCCTAGGCAAGGTCCTAAAGGAGAAACATGAAGATCATAATGATAGAATCTCTGCTCTAAATTAAATCAAGTGTATTTAATGTATCAACACTCATATCTTGCTAATTTGGATGCTTAGCTTGATGCTTGTCCAATGATGGGGCCGAATGTTGGGGCCGAATGCTAGGGCTTGTCTAATGTTGGGGCTTGTCCAATGCTAAGGATTGTTGTGTTTGTATAGAGTTTAAAGTTCCTAAATGGATTCATTCGAACACTAACATTTCATCGCCAAACAATTGTTGGAAATACATTAGAATGTATATCATCTGCACTAGTACATTAATTCTCTTCAAATCATAATGCAACTTGAATAAAGAAACCAAGAAATCTTGATGTTCAAAACCTTTAGGAGCATTGTGAGAAGACTCACTATATTGTATACCTATTAGTTTCTTCATTATAAATAGGTAGCTTATTTGGGTATATTGGGTTAGGTTTGACTTGCTATATTGTATACTTATTGGTTTAATTATAAATAAATAGCTTATTCAAGTAGATTAAGTTAGGTTTGATAACTTTGTATAATAAGTAACATAAGTTATACTAGGTTTATGGATTAGAAGTGTAAATTAAAGTATATTACTAAATTTTTAAAACTTCCTTTTTCATCTTTTTAACATAACCATGATATTTCTTTTTCAGATATATAATATATATTTTTTAAATTTCATAATTATGATTTTTCTATTTACAACAAAAACACTCTTTTTCAACCTAAGTAGACCACATTATAGATTATATGTGTATATAATCCACCTAGGCTTTGGCATGTATAAAATCTAAACGACATTAAGATGTCATGCTCTATCATAGATAAATTGACATCGTAAATCACACCATGCTTATAAAAAATTATTACAATTATATTGTAGAAATAAAGTTAAGTGAAAACCTTATCCTTATGTTTATATTAAAATAAGTTTATAATATTGTTTTTGAGTCTAGAGGTTCTCTATCGTTTAGTATGAGATACTACTTTCATGTAAAGTAATGTTTAAAAATAATAAAATAATTGTTATTATAGTAAAAACACTAATAATAAAAAAATCAATATTATTTATAAATAAAATATTTTAATTTTCGATTTTATTTTACATCAATATTTATATAGTGAGATAAAATAATTAAAAATAAAACAAAAAAAATAAATTACTTTTTAATATGAGGGTTATATGTAATTTTTTCGATATTTAATATGGAGTTGACAAATACCATGTAAAAATAATATTATTGATATTACATGACATGAAATATCATATATTAATAACAAAAATAATAATTACAATCAATTATAAATTATATAATTATATATCAACTTGACATTTTTGGTATATTTTTGTTGACAACTAATCCTCAGCGATTGGGAGAATTGAATGTGAGCAGTCATCAAGAAGATGAACTGAACGATCACATTCATGTATATAATAGATAGCTACCTAATGGAATAAATGAATCAGTTTTTCTGGAGTTACTCCTGGCCTGACATGGTATCAGAGAAAAAGTCCCAGGTTCCTTTTTTTGTGCCTTGTAACTCCTCTGTCCACTGCCTTCTGCTCTCTGTCTCATAATCTGACATCTCTGCCTGAACGCTCGAATGTTGTTTAACGCATGGGTTGGTTCGACTATTCCTCTGCCTGAACGCTACAAAGTTGTTGAACGCCTGAAGGAGAACACCTGAAGGAGAACGCCTAGGATGAACCGTGCTTTAGAGCACTAACGCTGCCATTCAAGGTCGAGAAAGGCATTAGCACGCTGCCACATCAAGCTGCTGAGCATAGCCGCTGTCATGTTTTGTGTATCAGAGGCATCCGATATATGAAACGCTGGCCTGAAACGCTGTTTGACAGGTATCAAATATGGTATCCGATATATTTAAAACGTTGTTTGATATGTATTGAGCGGGATATTCGAAACGCTGGGTTAGAGAAACGTTGTGTGACATGGTATTGAGCCTGCAGTCATGTTTGAAATCACTGTATTAAAGATATATGAAACGTTGTTTTGAAATCAGTTGTGACATGGTATGAGATGAAAATGCCTATAACTGCTTCTCTGCCTTGAGCTTTTCATTCGCTAGCTCAGTGATTGCACGAGCACATCGTATTAATGACTGAAGCCTTGTTAATGGGTTCACTGTATACCATTGTCGCTGATATTTTAAACGTTGTTTGAACAGTGACGTATTTACACTGCCTGATATATAACCTTATCTGATTACAGTCATGGTGTTCATTGCATTGAATATGGAACGATGTTTGATATATGGTTTGACATATGGAACGCTGTTTGATATATGGTGATATATATTTAACGTTGTTTGACATATTCAAAACGTTGGAGGCCTGAAACGTTGTTTGAACAGTGGTATATTTGAAACTCTGTTTGACATTGAAACGCTGTTTGAAAGGATATTTTAAACGATGCCTGATACAGTGATTTTTTAATGGCATATACATTGAATGATATATATATACATTGAATGATATATATATATACATTGAATGGATTTTGTTTAAAGACGAAAAGGGGGAGGTGTTATGAAGGATATTTTACAGAGACATTGGAAGAAAATATAGTGCATAAAGACTTTGAAATCTTTTTACCCCTTTGAGAACAATTTGACTGTATATCAACAGAAGAATTTTTTTACAGAATGCATTCAATCATCTCTATGATAGGAATAGTTCTCATTGGCAAGGAGAACTATCTTGACTGGTCCCGGATGATACAACACACCCTCATCTTCAATGAGTTGTGGAAAGGAGTGTGTATCGGAGAAGGAGACAGTGACCCAGAAAAGCCTACATCAGACAAAGAGCTTGCCATCTGGGAAAACAAGAACATCAAAGTGTATGCATTAATCGCAACATCTGTAAATAAGGAGGTGAGTTGCCACATTTCATCATATTCAACTGCCTTTGAAGCTTTACAAAAGCTTAAAGAACTCTATGAC
>APFE030497910.1:713-49754 GCA_000404065.3 Pinus taeda | reverse complement strand
CTTGTCAAAGTAGAGGAAAACTCTTGCTGGACCCTGGGAGGAACTTGCACAACACCAAGGCTCAAGTTGTAATGGTTTCTTTTTTGTTTCCTTAATACAAATAAGTCCATTCTTCTCAATGATTTGTTGTTAATTGATTGTTTCATATACTCCTTGGTCTATATGTTGAATATGCTTTGTTTTATGGAATATTCAGGTGTTATGTAATCGTTTGATTGTTAGTGTATGCAGGTTTCAAAGTGAAGGAGGAGCTCATCTGGATCGACGAGGCTAGACTGCTACGACAAGCGTTGGACTTCAGGTAGGATCGAAAAACACTTGGTTTCTCATAGGATAATGCATGTTTAGAGAAGGATTGCTCTTAATTGTCTTGTTTGTCACTAGAGAGTCTTAGACTCCTAGGGAGGTTAGTTTTGTCAGCAAAAATAACTCTTTCCGCATGACAACCTCATTTTATTTAGTTACTATCCATGCTCAAGGTGGAGAAAGTTATCCTTGGGCTGCCATGTTAAGTCCTCCTACCTTCAGCTTATGTTATTTTGTTTTATTTCTTTTGGAGAGGAGTTTTTTATATGAATTTTTTAGCTTTTTTCTGCTCATGAGAATTTGTACTTGCTATCTTAATAAAAAAAATTGTCTTGTTTGTTTACTCCCTACTTCTACAATGATTTATCAATGTCTTTTTTCAATTTTTCAATGTGATGCAATCAACTATTATTAATTGTAAATTTTTGTAAGGATTCTTATCTTATTATGGCAGCTAACTTTTGTTAATGTTGGGATTGTTCCACTATTATAATAGAAAAATGGGAGGAAAGGGTAGGAAGGATAGAAACATTAGAAAGAGGAGAGGAGGAAGCTCCATTTAAAAAGCTTGAAAACATAAGAGTTTGTGCAAGAGGAAGAATATCGTAAACAAGGAATATAAAAGAAGAATAGGAACATAGCAGGGGAGAGTTGAAGAAAGAATAGGAACATAGCAGGGGAGAGTTGAAGAAAGAGCATATAAAAGAAGAATAGGAACATAGCAGGGGAGAGTTGAAGAAAGTTATGCAGTTTACTTGAAAATTTTATGGAAACACTATAGTTAAGCGTGAAAAGATGAAACTGGGAAACAATTTTAGCTTGTTTTTTACGTAGAAATTGTGAATTTTTTGATCAGTAGAATTATTGAAATATTATCAGAAATGTTTAAGTGAGACTAACACTAATGACCTTGAAATTTGTATAAAAAGTTTAAAGGTCTATGAACTCACCAGTAATTTGAAAAAGAAAAAAACTTGTAGAGGTATTCTCAAATATATAGTTGTAAATTTTCTGAAATCAATTGAAAGTATATTGAGCCTATGCCCTTATGTGACATTTAATGGCTTTAGTTGTAATTTTTCTAAAAGCAATCGAAGGCATCTTGAGCCTATGTCCTCATGTAATTTTTAATGGATTTATGTGTTTAATTTTCTGTGTTTTAGAGTTTTTGTGTCATGTGAATTTCAGTGCCTACTATACTCTCTTGCTTATGTTAGTGGGTTGAGTATGATTTCTAAAGGGGATTGAGGTACCCTCTGCATCAAATAACAAGGTGAAACAAGTAATGGAAATACATAATTTGAAATTAGGTTTCAAATAGAAGAATGGCCATTGAAATGAATCGAATAATGTTTTTATTTTTAGAAATTGGAAGCCACTACAAAATATATGAAAGATCCATCTAGCTAAATACAATTAAAAAATATTAAAACTTCTATAGAGCACATCCTACAAATATTACAATAGCCAATGGAGACCATACATTGACCATAACTTCTTATAGTGTGCACCATTTGATACCACTATGGAAACTTTGAAAGCACCATCTGGTATTAATAGAATCAAATCTAGTCACATCAAGAAAGCAGACACAAATACCTAGGGCTATTATCTCCACAAGCTATTGCATATGAGACAGACACCCATAAATATAGGAAACACAAAAAAATTAATATTTCATTTGCATTTTTTGTAAATTTGGCTGGCATAGTAAATCAATAATCATACTATCATTGTATAATAAATTAATTATTGGTTTTTTATTTATTATTTTGTTTTTTTATGAGAATAATGTGATATTAAAGAATAATTGTAATATTAATAATTGGTTGATTGATTTTCCATATTATTTTTTAGATAAATTCAATAAAACATTCAACAATAATAAGTTTTCCTATCTTATTCAATAAGAAGAATGACATAATCAATAGCAATAAATTTTCATTACATAACCAATATGGGATGAAAATAATATGATTTTCAATCCTTATCATATCCAATATGGGATGAAAATAATATGATATTTAAAGCAATAAGTCAATTATTAGGTTATTTTTTTTCCATATTATGGAGCAGATGAGAATAATATGATAAGATGCAATAAAAAACCAATAAATAAACTAGGCACTCTATATTTACCTTTAAAATATTCCATTATGGAAAGGCGTGTAATTTTGGATTGTGGCTGACTATTGAGGATGGCCATAAAAACCGACTATGACTCTTCAGGACAAACACCATGGTTCAAATTTGAAGCGTCAGTCTTAATTTCATTTAGAAGGTCATATATTCATCTATTCCTTCAAAGAGGAAAATTTATAAAAAAAATGTACCTCTATTGACAAATGTATATTAAATAAACCCTTAATAAAAAGGCCAAAATGAAATAGAGTCCTTCTGAATCTTTGAATTCTTAAAATTTAAAGAGTGGCTACATTAAAACACTATAAAATCTCAATAGAAATTAGTAAATAAAACAAAAATTTTACTCAAATTTCATTAAGAAAAGGTAAACATATGTTTTTTTATTCATTAGATGGTTTTCAAAAGCATGTTGACTTACATCATTAAAAATATAGATTTATTTTCCATATGGAAATGGGAGCAACAAATCAAGTGGAGATTTTACAGTGTGTGAAAGAAATCAAAACATTTGTCACAGTGGCTTTTGCAACCCAACTTAAACCTAACAATGGAAATTTGAGGCGGACAAAATTTTCTTGATAGGAGGATAATATGCATTATGGAGGAGTAGTGACAAGACTTCGAAAAGGGACCAAATCCACAAGGATTAATTGACTCACTGGATTATGTCGAAGCTCTCACCTTGATACCTCCTATATTTGAATGGACATAAACTAGAAGAGTGCTACTAGTGATGATATTAAAATATGTGCTACTCCCACCTCCTATTATACTAGGTTTCCATTTCGATCTCAATCAACATGTTTTAAAACTAGATCAACTAGCCTTACCTTTGCTTATGCTCATAATTAAAGTCCAACAATAGTATAACATCAGACCATGGACAATAACTTTCCTTCTGTGGATGATGGGTTGTACCCTCTATGGATGATGGGTTTCAAACTCGCAATTCAAATGAAATGGAAAAAAAAGGATGCAACCTAAAAGGAAAGAGCACTCGAGGATAATCAATGAGGAGTAAGAACCAAGAGAGCGAGTGAAGTTTTTTAATGCATTAATGGGTATTCAATGTGATCCACTACCTCATGTCAGGTGTAATAACACCAGCTTGGGGTATTAATTTTCAAACAATATTATTCTTATGACAAAGTATGATTATTAAAAGAAAAATGGAGGTGGCATCG
Source organism: Pinus taeda (assembly GCA_000404065.3). NCBI lineage: Eukaryota > Viridiplantae > Streptophyta > Pinopsida > Pinales > Pinaceae > Pinus > Pinus taeda. The sequence goes on along the minus strand of APFE030497910.1, from coordinate 46,119 downwards.
CGGGGGTGTCATTGGGGGAGAAATACCATACCACATGCATTCATATTGGGGGATATATATTGAGGAAAAAATGGCATAATATATTGAGGGATATATAGGGGTAAATTGTTTTTATATTGGCAGGTATAAAAAATGGAGCCCAAAGTTAACGAAAAAATGTAAAGGGATATAAACAATGTAAATGAAAAAATGAATACCTACAATATCTAGGGAAACTAGGGTTTTTTCAATTGGGAAGGTGTATTGGCTTCGTATTGGTAGGGGGTTAAATAATGTGGTTTTTAGAGATATTTTCCAATATGTAATAAAATTAAGGGTATTGTTTAGTATCCCACAAACACGCATGATATCTAAGAGGTTCCTTAAGTGAAGCCCCTGTGGGAGGTACATCGAGACAATGAAGCTTATTATGACATTTTGGATATATATATCATCTATATATATCTATATCTATTATCTTTATATATATATATATTATATATTATATTTATATATATTTTATATATATTATATAATGTGTATTTCAATCCAACATATGATCCAACATGGTTTATTGTATGGTTCTTAACATTTTCCATCTAGATATAGAGAATTTAATGTTTGGTACCCAAAACCGCATCAACAAATATCATCATTCATGATTTTATTAGGTCACACCACATCATATCGTCATTTTATTTCACAATCGGAACCCCCTGTAGCCCCACCTATTGTTGAGGTCTTTGTTTGTGGTTTTCTCATATACCCTACTATTGATGGTAGGTAGCTACTATCACCCATTCTTTATTCTTTCCCATGTCTCGGTTCGCCTTGAAGTTGTTTCTTTATAGTGATTCTTAAAACTTCTATTCGCTATGGCTTCTTCACGGACAATGCAATTACTACTTTGGTATCATTATGAGACCAAATGAATCATGATTAGTCCAAGTAAAGATGAATATTGTAGAGAAAATGAGACAAAAAGAGTTCATGTTTCAATGGACCACTCATACAAAAATGAAAGGAAACATACATTATTTTGTAATTGATTTCATCTTTTATTTTATAATTTATTTTGAATGTAAGGAATATATTGATATATTGGGTGGTTGACTATCTTATTCTATCAAATGTGGTCATACAATCACAAAGTTTCCATTCATGCTTGTGTTGCCTTTTATATGGGTGAAAAATCATTCATGTTTAGGTTCATATTTAAATTAATTGACTGCATTTGCACATGGCATCACCACGTTTTCCTTCAACAAAATCCAAAAGTGAAGTGGACAGTGGAGAAATTAGTTCAGTGGCTTTTGAAAATTCAAATTAATGGATGAAACTTGTCATTCGTTTCAGGGAGTGATTCTAGTGCGATATGTCTATAGAAAATGGTGATTTCAGAGGAATGGTATGATTCCTTAGCCCCTAATTTTACAATAGTTTTCTTTAATATATAAGTACCCTTATTTTTAAAATAGTTTCATTTAAAACATACATGGGACCAATGCATCCCATTGTGATTAATGTGAGACTATATTATAAATTAATGTTGTTCTCTGTGTAAATGAATGAAATGAGTTATTATTATTATTGTCCTCACTAGTAACCATTCATTCATACCTTTTTAGTATAGTGTGTAAGAAACATGGAAGTTTGTACTCCACATGGATTTACTTGCATTGATGGGGAATTGGGTAGTGGGAAGATGGAATTCCATTAAGAACAAATGTGTGAGATCAATAGGAAAAAAATACGAGGACCTGTTAGATTGGAATTATTTACCGTTGGTACAAAAATAGGAGTAGATTCAAAGAAATCAAAATAAACTATTGTCAAGTAATAAAAGATATTGCCCTTCTTTTGGAATATATAAATTTAATCTAACCTTCTTGATTGACAAGTATTTTTTATATTTTAATTTTTTTGAAGACAATTTTTTTAGCCTGAGTTTTTGACGAGCTAGAAGGTCGAGGAAGGGCAGGAATGGGTTCAATTTTGAACGTTCATGGGCACAACTAAAAGTAACTGTGATTAGACATTGTATTACTAATGGAAAATTTATGGGCTATTCTATTGGTTCATCGTAAACTAATCAAAGGTATAAAATTACAAATTTATTGAGTATCCCTGTTTGATGGATAATTCCCTTATGTGGACAAAAGTGAACTCCCTAGATCTCATGGCTTGATGTAGAGAAAACATGAATAAAAAGACTTATGATTTCCTTAAATAAATTTGAAGATGGAGAAGGGATCTACCCCCGGAGTCCAATGCAAGTTCTCCTCTTCTTCATGCTTGTAAAATTCAGCTCCAAATCCAAATACTATAGATGGAACTTGTAAAACAACTAAAACAAGCAAGAGAACTACAACATACAAATAGCATATACTAATATCTCTAAACAATGAGTCAAGAAAGCATTGTAATACATATGCATCAATAAAACATAACTATAGGAAAAAAATCATCACTTTGTATTAATGAATTTAGGAGAGATTTAAACCCTTTATAGATCTTTGACTTTGTAGACATCTCTCAACTATCATGTCCTTCCCTTGTCACAAAGAAAGCCTTCAATCACAACTCATGTGCATGGATGGATAATGGATACTTAGGCACAAAGCAATTGTATGAGGGCATAACTAAGAGTCTCCAAAAGCCAACCCAGGCTCCATAGAAGGAAATACGTTTATAGGGTAAATGAGGGGGTTTGGGATTTACCGATCTAGGAATTAGATCCACATAAGAGGGAAAATAAGCTCTAGGAATAAGAGATAAGACCCCAAGAGTAGGAGTTTGAGATATTAATGAATAGTAAATAGTTAAAACCACCTTGTAACCTTATGGAAAGAGAATATTTGGAATTATTTTTATTTCTATTGAATTCTAGGGTCCATTAGACTTGCATCAAAGGAAACATGTGCTAGTCATCATAGTTTCTTAGTGTACAACCTGAAACCAATGCAAGTTACTCAAAGGGAAAGTGTGATGGGTCTAAAAATTAGGGTTTTGAGATGTTTAACCCAAAATTCTTAGAATTTTTGGAGAGAGAATGTTCTAGGCTTTGTAGTGGATGAATGTAAAGTGTTATTGGAAGTTTATTGATCCATTTTCTAGACCATTTAACTGGATGTGACAAAATGACTTGTAACAATCCCATTTCTTCAATTGGTACATCATCAATTAATTCAAAGGCACATTAAGACTCTCATGTATTCATCATGGTATTTTTCTTTGTTAAAATAATTAATTATCCGAAAATGTAACTTTATAGGATTTGTCACTACCATTAATTTATCGCATTATAAAAAACAAACTCGATACCTCATTAATGATACATTACAATACACACATGGGTTTTCATCCATCACCGAAAATACAAAGATAAATCCTTTAAATTGTTTTTGGAATGTTAAATGAGAAAGAATATGTAACATAACTTTTCCCAAATGATTTTAAGTTTCCAATACTAAAGCTTTTAGGTCAATTTCATCTGTAATTATCGTTGTAGGTGCTCATTTTATTTTTCCATCCATATGCAGGAAATAGATTGTCTTGTTCTAATATGTCATCAAAGTTATTATGGACATGGTTACCTTTTCTAAAAGAATTGGGGCAATTGTGGAATAGAGAAGATATTTCTTGTATTGTAATGCCATTAAGCTTATCTAATATGAATTTTGGTTAGAAATTAGTAGAACGATGTCCCTCAAATTGGTACATGTCCTTTCCATGGCCGTGTAAAAACCTATTTTTGACAACCCAGAGCTTTGAGTTATGAATTTTTTTGAGATATCATATACCTCTAGCCATGTGATGAAACAGAGACATTTTGACAAACATTCAAATATGCTCTTTACAAAGTTTGGTGCTAGAATTTTTGTTAGGTCCCTATGATACTAGTGTAGTACCTTATTTTTATTGTTAGTGTAGCCCCTTTATTGTTATTTTTATGCCCATGTAGCCCCCATATTGTTATTACTTTTCCCCATACAAGCCCACTATTGTTATTGTTGTTCCCTTACATTATTATTGTTATGTAGGCTCTAATTATATTATGACCCCTTAGACTCCTATATATAGGAACGAATTCTTGTCATTTGTATCATCCAAGAATTATTCATTTATGTAATATAAAGGAGGTTTCTCCCTTAAAGAGATTAATTTTTAAGTCATTGATCTATCTTTCTATGAGTTGGTTGCATAACAAATTTTCCACTATTAATTTTCATGTTAGTTCTTTAGTGATTATAGTTTCCATTCTAATTTGTGTGTTGTTTCACATTGATTAGTAGTGATAGTGGAATAATATAAGTTTCAACATGTCATAATAATTATATTTATATTTCTTAATAACACAATGATTAATTAAATGATTTTTAAATGAACATGGATTCGTTTCGAGGGGGATGTGATTTGGAAGTATAGACACATGAAGGTGTAGCAATGACGGTGTAAGTTGTGGGTGAATTACGAAAAATAGGGATGATGTTCAATTCGAGTGAAATGTACATATTACTCCCTTTGTGGGAACGAAGTGCGCCTGGACTTAACCAAATAGTTAGAAAAGACCCAATCAACTTTATAATTTTCCTCATAATTTAGTTTACAAAATATTATTCATTATAATACAAAGCAATGGTGTTAGATGGGAACAAAAAAATCCATAATTACCCATCCTCCTTTTCCATTGGTTTAGGATAAAGGGAACACCATTTGCACCTTTGGCAACAACCACTTTATGTGCATTTTACCTTTTCCAATTATTTTCAATAGCTGATTCTAATAGCTACATCAAAACCATGGGTCAAGTTAATATAAGAAACCCATAAATAGGGTAGATCAAAGCCACAGGTCAATTTAATACTAGAAACCCATAAAGAAGGAAGATTGAAACCATGGTTCAAGTTAATACATGAAAACCATAAATAGGGAGGTCTATAGAGGAAGTGATCCATTTTTAGGTTGGGGAAGCTGATTCATATGATGGGGGGGATTAAAATAGATAGGAAACACTTTAAATCAATAAACAAGGTGCATTATACCTAGAAAGAACCACGAGTTAAGTTAATATAACAACCCATATATAATATAAAGGAGCACTATTCAAACCCATAAAGAGGGTAGACATGTCTACATATCCATGCAAACACTGGGGAATCCACATTATATAATAAAAGGTGGTTAAAATAGAAAGAGGAAGGTTTAAACAAGGTAGATGAAAACCATGTCAAGTTAATAGAAGAAACCCATAAACACGGTAGATCAAAATTGCAGGTCAAGTTAATATGAAAGATCCATAAAAAGGGGAGATTGAAACCACAGGTCAAGTTAATACAAGAAACCCACAAACAAGGAAAGGAGGTCTATAGAGGAAGTGATTGATCAGGTGCTCAAAAGTATGCTCAAAAATCAAAGTTGTCGAACTAGTGTGGAACATAAATGACCGTGTAGTGCTTGTCATCCTGAATCTAGTGCAACTCGTTTTGCATGAAACATACATGGTATGGCTTAAAAAATACGTTCTATTCACTTTGGGAAACATGTAATTTTTTTTTTAAGAAAAAGGGGATAGCTTAGTCAACAGTCCATACATCTGACTAGGTTGCCCAGTTGACATTGACTGTGCAGCTAAGGTGGCACCATAATCTAATCAATGAATGGTTGAGTTCCATGTGGCACATTCATACAAGCATGAGTTGGAAAGATGCTATTGGTTGAAGGCTATACAAGTAGACCAATGAGAGGGTGACATGTCGAAAACTTGGAGGCTGCCACATGCCCTCTCAAAGGTCAAATAGAATTTTATGTGGGGAGGTTGGGTCGAACCTGCGACCTCACCCACAACAACACCAAGCTTTACCGCCATTCCTGTAGGTTGGTTCTTAAAACATATCAGAGGCGAGTTAGTCTTAAAGAATCAGCCCTGGAACAAGTTAGGGTTGCGATGCGATGATCACAATCGCACATCGCAGAAGGGAGGTGTTACAAAACAAGCCCTTATAGGATCAGGTTGTGACTGCAATGTTGCAATCACATATCACAAAATTCAAAGTTTTGTTATATGTTTTACCCTAGCTCCATCGATTGCAATATATTCTGGATGCAATATAAGCTATAATGCAGTTGATAGTCTACTGCGTCCAATGCTTATCGCAATCACACATCGTTCATGCTACATTCACAAACCATAAGACCCACCGGTTCTTGCCGATTGTGATTTGTGATGGGGTTGTTAATGCTGATAGTTTATGACCTGAATTGTTGCCTTAACTGCTGAACCTAACCACCTTGCATATTACCATTTAGCCTTAATCATGAGATAGATGGGTTCATTGGCAGGGAAGTTGGCGAGACTACCAATTTCAGTGGAACTGCTAGAATTAGCTCCAGATAATGAATTTAACTTGTAGTTAGCTAGATTTGGAGGAGGAAATTGTGGCAAGACTGGCAGAAGTCATAACTAAGGAAAATTTTGACCAAATTAGGAGCCGAAAGACGTTGGGTTACCATTTTTGAACATTCTAGACTCATTGGACAAAGTTTCAGAAACATTTGAGCATTGTAAACACATATTTTTAAACTTTTGAGAATAATAGAGAGGTCCAAGCCATTGGTGTTAAGCAATAGAAAGGGTATGTAATTACCACTTATTTCGTTATCTTTTCCTTTAATTCATAACTTCTTTACATTATGAGATGGCCATATGATGAAGGATTATGATAAAGTTTAAGAGATTTGCGAGTAACGTAAAATGCCTAATTATTACCTTTTTCTATGCAGAAAATGAAGAAAATGGAAGATCGCCATTTCAAAGGAAAAGACAAGGCAAAACCAAATGTTGTCCCTTTGACATGGAACCGCATCTAGATGAGGCAATCTAGATTGGAGCGCATGAGCCTGGAAAAGGAAGAAGAAATGCCCTATCTATGAAAGAGGACGAAGAGATAACTGAAGGATAACGATATGGCGAATCCCTCAGGATCCTTTGATCATGAGGGATCGGTACCTTAAGAATATCGGTATCTTTGGTATTTCTGCCTAGCTACTATAAAAAGAGACTGCATTGCTAGCTCATGGGCAGATTATTGTTGTTTTATAGAATTTGCTGTTGCAAACTGAATATTGATCATTGACTCTCTTTAAAGAGCGAATATTGTAACTCTGTTTTCATGATTAATACGTAAACTTTGTTTCTGTTCCATCTTTTATTCTGGAGTAACCGCAGCAGTGCGCCCTTGGAGGCTAAGGGCTCGGCTCTAGTGGATCACTTTCTTTCTATACCATTATTTTCCAATTCCAAGTCGTTTGTGGTTTGATTTCTTTTACTTGCTTCATTCAGTAATATGTTGTTCCTTGTTATTTCATTTACTGGCTCTATTATATTTAATTTGTATTTGAATAGTAAGGTTATCTTTTGCAACTGAAATGTTATGTTGTTCATTCTGAAATCATATCGCACTGTTGTTCCTGTACAGATTAACATTATTGTTCGTTTATAGAGTAACATTGCTGTGCATTTACAAATGGGCATTGTTGTTTATTTAGCTACGGTTTACCTCTAAGTGTGATTGTTGTTCATTTGGATTACTGTTCCATTGCAACTGCAATCGCTGTTTCTTTATAAATGTGGTTAATATTTATTATGCTAAACTCATATTACTAATTTCATCATTATAGATTCACTGTGTGTTAACATTTGATTTAGTTCGTTGTGCGTTTACATTTGATTTAGTTTGTCGTTCAATATTTCATAGACTTACTTAAGTTTGTTGTTCCATTCTTGATTTTTTGTTCAAATCAATTCCCAGTTCAATATTGCTGCTCAATTCCTTTAGATTATGATTGCTGCTTGATTCATCCATGTAAGTTAAAGCCTTGTTGTTCGATCTTTTCAATAGATTAGTTTTTATTCATTTTTCTGTTAATTGAATTATCATTTCAAGTAATTGCTTTGGTGTCAGTAGAACGATCTGCAATGATAGTGAACATTGACTATTGATGTCTAGTTCCCAGATTAGAGATCTTCTCTTTGATTGATGTTCATTTGCATCAATTTACAAAGGGAAGAGTTATCATTACTGCACCCTTGACTGATGAGTATTGTAGTTTCTTAAATGAATGATTTAATTAATAAGCATTTCAATTTCTAGCCATTACATTTAGAGTTTGTTTCCAACATTTATTTACTTTTGTGAAAGCACTATACTACTAGCATTACTCTTGACAAGTGACTACCTCAGACTGAATACACTCTTGAGATAACAAATTGTACCTGGATTGATAATTAATGTAGGTTAAATAGAGGTTAAAAAGACCCTTTTTACTGCTCAACATTTTGGTGTCATTGCTAGGGAAGAGTGTAGCCATTTGTTTCTTTTGAGAGTAGTGTAAGTAACTGCTAGGAGAGAATTGGGTTTCAAAAATGGAAGGTAAGAACCTGCGTATGGAGCATGTAAGAGCCCTGCTCCCTTGCCCACTTTCCTGCAGATTTGTTGTTATTTTGGGTAGAAATCAACATTTGATTTATGTGCATGACTAAGCAAAAAAAGCTTGAAAAGAATCCTAAAACACTACCCAAGCTTGATAAAGCTAAGGGGCCGATGACCCTTGGTCGATCGACCTTTATAGACGAAATCCTTAAAAAATCAGAATCTTAGCCTTCAGTAGGACCTAGAAAAGTTTCTTCTAGACAACTTAGTAGTTCCCTTCAGGCAATAGGATCACCATCTGTGGCCTTTGCTGAGGTGCACAGTCAAACTAAGGAGAAAGATTTTCAAGAAATTGAGGATTCTAGCCCAAAATCATTGCAAGAAGGGAACCTTAGTAATCTCTGCAAAGGGAAAGAAGAAACGGGGGAAACTGAAGAACCAAGATCTCCTCTTGGAATAATTTAGCCATTAAGTAGCCCAGATAAGGGAAGTGCTATAAAAATAATCCAGAACGAAGTTGAAGAACCTCAAGAGCTAAAAGCCCCCCAGACATTAGGAACTTTCATCATCCCGGACAAAGGAAGTGCTGTTAAGACAATTCTTATTAAGGCCATTCTTGCTCTGTCTAAACAACCTAAGAATACCCTCCTAAAAATCCCAGAAGGTTATTGGCACATATTTGACCAAATGGCCGAGAACTAGCAAACCCCCCAAACCTCCACACTGCAATATCCCGTTGTAGATACTGCAATTAATGCACCTATGAAGGCAATCCCTCTCCAGCACATCCCTACATTCCATGGCCTAACATCTGAAGACCTAGATGCATTTTTTCTTGAATTCGATGTGCTATGTAGGGGATATGACTATACCACCAATCCCCAAAAGCTGAAACTATTTCCCTCTACATTAAAAGGAGTTGCTTTACGATGGTTTATGGGGTTGCGTGGAGGTGTTATAAATGACTGGTATCAGATGAAAGGTGCTTTCCTAAAGAAATATCATGATTATTGTAGGTCTAGAGAGTTAAAGGATGAAATATTTCAGATGGTAGCTAGACCTAATGAGACATTAGAAGAATATGTTGAACATTTTCAGTATAATCTTCAAAGATCTCCTTATGCATCATTACCTTTACCTGACAATGTATTAAAAACAACATTAATTAAAGGTATGAAGCAACAATGGATTGAAACACTGAATATTATGGGAAAAGGAGACATCTATGAAGAAGATTTTGCTAACATCATTGATTTATTATCAGGAGCTCATGAGGCAACGCAAGGCTAAAACCAGCAGAACATGACAGGTTTACAAGGGACAACAAGATCTCTGGAGAAAGAGTAACTCGCGCAAAAATCAGAAATTTACTAGAAAATTTAAAAACTGATATACTGGGGACTCTGACAATGCAGCTCGATATTATGCAAGTGAAACAGAAACAAGCAGAAGCAGAGCAAAATCTAGCAATATTCTGTCCCAAATGCAGAAAGAAACACAATCACAAAGAGTGCCCATTAGATGAAGTTCAAGTTTTCACCATTTGTACAAAAGATCACACTACAGAAAGTTGCCCGTCACTTCTCGGTTTGAAAGCAGTACACAAAGAAGCAGAAGAAGAACCAGAACTGGTGTACCTACTTAATTAGCACCGTCAATGGCAGCTATGACAATTAGGTATGTTCCCTGATCCATCTTCTTCTTTCCAGCCTCCACAATATCATGCTTAGCAATATAATACAATGTGGAAAAATCAACCTTTCTTCTAAAATTGGTCACAACAACCATTTCCTTCATTATCACTATGGCCGAATCAAGAAAGCCAATCTAATTGGGAAAATTTTCCCTACGCTCCACCATATTAGAAAAACAATGCATATCCAACACAATGGTCCCCTCCCACTTCGCAGAGTCAAGCCTGGCAGACAAACTGGAAAAGACCGATGAATCAGTCAACAAGAACCATTCCACTCCCTCAACCTACACTGCCAGCACTGCAACAAAACCCCCAATCCAACTTAAGACCGCACCTCCTAGCCCAACCCAACCCGAACCCAAATAACAGGCCGGTGCAATATATTCAAATAATTGAAACATCAGAACTAGAAACTGATCTAAGGGAATGCAATGACCTTCAATTAAGGTCTAGGTGCATTAAAGAAACCGAGGGAGATAAAAATGTTCAAGTTGAAAATTAGTTACCCGCAAGACAACCATTATAATAAGAAGATGTGATCAGACAATAAAATCATGACCAAGCAGCCACATGTTCTCCCCCATTCACAAAACGATTAATCATACCGCACCCTATAGAACATCCTAACTTTTATATTCTAGGAGAACTAAAGAATTTGTACATGAAAATCCCACTCCTCCAAGCTATCCAAGATATCCCAACATATGCAAAGACCATCAAAAAGCTATGTATAAAAAAACCAAGGAGGAGAATAACAAATAACCCAACAGTTTCAGTAGTTGGCACCCTATCTGATCTGTTATCAGGAAGAGAAGCACCCGTCAAATATGAAAACCCAGGAAATCCAATAGTGACAGTGAAAATCAATGGTCAAACCTTCTCAAATGCCCTAATTGATTTAGGGGTCGCAATTAATATTTTAACAACCACCACTTATAAAAAACTGGGCATTACATCAGTAGAACCAACCTCCACCTTATTAGAACTGGCTGACTGATCAGTAGTTAGGCCAGAAGGTACACTACATGATGTCATGGTATCTGTTGATTCCTCGGAATGTCCTGCCGACTGTTTGATAATAAACCCCAAAAACTGACTCAATGGACATCTATTAATTTTAGGCAGATCTTGGCTTGCGACTGTTGATGCTTACATTGGCTATCAATAAGGTAGTATGATCATAACTAGAGGGAGTAACATCAAGAATCTAGCCCTATACCCTCCATCCCAGCTAAGTGTAACAATAATAAAAACTAACAAACATCTTGTATCATACCTCACTGAAAAAATTAGATCCCCATTAACCATAGAATATGCCCTCGATTTCAAAGATTAAAAAGAGGATGATGTTATTAACAACTTCATTAACCAAGTTGAATCCAAATCCCATGTAAAATGTCACATGAGAGAGGAAGCATTTGATAATGAACTAGAATAAGATCCTCTCAAATACACTCATGAGCAGACAATACCCACCACCTCTGTTTCAAATAGCAAAACTATAGAGATTGAGCCAGGAAAAACTTTGAACATCAACAATAACCTGATTCCTGAACAAGAAGAGAAGCTGGTCCAACTATTGAGAAAATACAAGGAAGCTTTTGCATGGGATTATCCAAACATGAAGGGAATTTATCCCCAGCTATATACAAACCACATTTATATAGAAAATGATGCGAGACCTGTTCACCAACCCGAATGGAGACTTAAACCTCACCTGAAAGACATTGTGAAAGATGAATTGCAAAATATTTTGGATGTAGACTTTATTTATCCAATCTCTGATAGCAAATGTGTCTCTCCACTAGTAGTGGTGCCAAAGAAGAATGGAAAGTGGAGGATTTTTGTAGATTATAGAGAATTAAACAAAGCAACCCAGAAAGACCACTTTCCCCTTCCATTTATTGACCACGTATTAGATACATTAGCAGGAAAGAAATTTGTTTCTTTCTTGGATGGCTTCAGTGGATACAATCAAATTTAGATTTCCCCTGAACACCAGGACAAAACTACTTTTACCTGTCCTTGGGGAACATTTGCCTACAAAGTCCTACCCTTTGGCCTATGCAATGGCTATGCCACATTTCAAAGGGCTATCCTCAACATCTTTTCAAATTTAATAAACAAAGGGCTCAAAGTATACATGGATGATTTCACACCATACGGAGATGATTTTGACCCAGCACTAGACACATTGGAAAAGGTGTTGCAACGATGTATCGCCACTAGGCTCTGATTGAGCCATGAAAAGTGCTATATGATGATGACTGAAGGACTCATGCTAGTTCATTATATCTCAGCGACAGGAATACAGGTAGATCCAGCCAAAATTCAAATAATTTTGTTAATACCTACTCTTACCACACAGACAGAGGTACGCAGTTTTCTTGGATTTTTTGGTTATTATAGGATATTTATAGAACATTTTCCTCAAATAGTTGCACCTCTATACGCACTAACAGGGAATGTTGATTTTGTTTGGGTAGATAAATGTGACCGTGCTTTTGAGGATGTGAAAAAGCTTGTGTCAACAGGCCCAGTGCTCAGAGGCCCAAATTGGGACCTGCCATTTCAAATTTCATCAGATGCTTTAGACACATTGATTGGAGTAGTCCTTGGGCGGGAAGAAGACAAAAAACCATATGAAATCTATTATATTAGCAAGAATTTGTCTCCTCCTGAGCTAAACTATACTGTTACTGAAAAAGAAGTTTTAGCTGTAATACATGCTGTAAATAAATTTAGGCACTATATCACTCGATATCCTGTTGTTTTATATACAGATCACTCTGCTATAAAATATTTAGCAAATAAACCAATCACAAATGATAGAGTAACAAGATGGTTGATTTTATTGCAGTAATTTGACATCACAATAAAATATCGACCTGGGAAAGAGAATCTTGTAGCTGATTTTCTCTCACGAATGCCGAAGCTAGTGGACGTAGCAGCAGCTGAAGATCAATTTCCAGATGAACATTTATTCGTTGTTATTGTCAAAACACCCTAGTATGTTGATGTTGCAAATTATTTAGCAATAGGCAAATTACCAAAGCATCTAACCCCCAGTGAATGAAAGCAGATTGTGTAGTGTAGTACCCAATTTTCTTGGATTGGGGGCTACCTATTTCATACAGGGGCAGATATGCACATTAGAAGATGCGTCTGTGAAGATGAAATATTTGACATTCTGAAAGCCTGTCATGATGAACCATGTGGCGTACATTTCGCAGATTGAAGAACTGGTCACAAATTTCTACAAACAGGGTATTACTAGCCCACAATCTTCAAAGACGCGAAGAAATTTGTTCAAGCCTATGACAGTTACCAAAGAGCAGGACGCCTTGGATAGTCCGACGAAATTCCTTTGAACCCACAACTAGTCATCGAACCATTTAAGTGTTGGGCACTCGATTTTGTTGGTCTGATCAACCCATCATCAAACCAAAAAACATATATCTTGGTAGCAACTAAGTATGTGATCAAATGGGTTGAAGCAGAGGCACTTCCAAGACCTACAGAAGAATTTGTCATTAATTTCCCGTTTCAAGTATTTGTGTGATATGGCCTCCCAAGAGACATAATCACGGAAGGAGGACCATAGTTTGCAGGTAATAAAATTGCTGCAACATTAAAAAACTATCATATTCAACACAAGATTACCACTCCGTACCACCCATAGGCAAATGGCCAAGTGGAGAGCACGAATAAAGTAATAGAAGAAATATTAACAAAAACCATTGCGTCACACAAATGTGATTGGGCTACAAGATTGTTGGAAGCCTTGTGGGCATACTGAAAAACATGGAGAAACACCACCGATTATTCACCATATCAGCTAGTATTTGGAAAATAACCCATTTTCCAATAGAGTCCAAAATACAAATGCTAAGAACAACACAAGAAGTTGGTGTAGATTTAAATGATGCCCAGATTAATAGACTACAGCAAATCAACGAGCTAGATGAAATTAGGCTCTCGGCTCTTCAACATACTGCATTAATCCAATAGCAGAGAGCAAAATGGCACGACACCCTGATCAAAAAGAAAATCTTCCACGAAGGAGATTGGGCACTCCTATACGATTCCAGGTTTCAGGATTTTCTGGGAAAACTTCGAACTCGTTGGCTGGGACCATATGAAATCCAGAAAGTGCATGATAATGGAACCATTAATTTAACTACCATTGACGGATCTGGACATACCTTTAAAGCAAATGGCCATCGAGCTTGACTGTACCACAAACCACTTACCCTGGAATCCTTCTACCAGCAACTCGGAGAAGATTCTAACATGTAGATTTTGGCTTAGGAAGAGAACTCTTCCTCGCCTTTGGTTCACTAAGTAATTTGATTGCTTTTAAATTTTGTACATAACTTTTTCTGTTCTATTTGTGTAAATTACTTTTTGTACAGATTTCTGCATTTTTGCATTTTTTTTTTTTACATTTTGCTATCCCTTTTTGAAGGAACATCACTTTCACGTTTTGTTGTTCCTTTCCGAAGGAACAACATTTTCGTTGTTTTGTTGTTCCTTTCTGAAGGAACAACACTTTTACTTTTTGATGTTCCTTTCCGAAGGAACAACATTTTCACCGTTTTGTTGTTCCTTTCTGAAGGAACAACACCTTTTTCATTTTGTTGTTCCTTTCTGAAAGAACAACACTTTTACATTTTGTTGTTCCTTTTCGAAAGAGCAACATTTTTGCCTTTTTTCTATTCCTTTATGAAGAAATAACACTTTTGCATTTTGTTGTTCCTTTCCAAAGGAACATCATTTTCATCGTTTTGTTGTTCATTTCCAAAGGAACAACACTTTCATATTTTGTTCCTTTCTGAAGGAACAACATTTTCATCATTTGTTGTCCCTTTAGGAAGGAACAACACTTTTTGCATTTTGTTATTCCTTTCCGAAGGAATAGCATTTCCGTCTTTTGTTGTTCTTTTCCGAAGGAACAACACTTTCACGTTTTGTTGTTCCTTTTCGAGAGAACAACACATTCGCATTTTTGTTGTCCCTTTCCGAAGGAACAACATTTCCACATCTTTTGTTTGCGCTTGCTTTATTTGTTGTTTCGATTAAGGAACAACTGTTGTTCCTCTTAAGGAACAATTGTTTCGAGTATGTTTTTCTTTCCTTTTGCTTGCAGTTTTTGTATGCAAATATTCTTTTGCTATCCCTTTACAGAAACAACAGCTGTTCCATCTAAGGAACAATACTTTTTGAGTGCATTTTTCTTATTTTTGTGTGTATGTGTGTTTGACCATTTAGAGGATTTTTGTGAGTGATGGTAATTTAAGGCATAGCTATACATTTATGCAAGAACACAAAAACTAGAGGATACTGAAATCAGTAAATCAAAGAAAAATCATTATCTTTAAAAGAAATTGCTTTGAATTGATAAGAGAAAAGAGGAAAGGACACAACTATTTATATCACTTTGTTGTCTTTATTTTCACTAATACGAATGTGATTGATTATTTTTACCACGATGGTTCTTTTTAAATCCCCATAATTCTCTTTGATCATTATTATTGAAAAAGAATAAGGGCATATTTTTCTCTATTGAGATGTTCAAACTTCTTCCACCATCTCTACTCTTAAGGAGTGTTGAACCACCCTCTATATATAAATAGGAAAAGTGATGTATAAAAGAAAAGAAGAAAAATAAAATATGTATATCTATATGATTACTAATATGATTTGTCAAATGAAGGACAAGGGGTCTCATCAAGAGCCAGCCTACCATGATCATAAGGAAGAAAGTGAAGTGGCATTCCCACTATGGCCACCACACCAGGGATATGATCCAAGAGGCACATCAGAAAAATAAAAAGTCCTTGGAACAGAAGGTCTCATCACAAGCTGGCTTGCCCACCTTTCACTCCTTCCTGGTGAATGGCATTGTGATTCATTTGGTTACCAAGCTAGCACAATGGCCTCCATTCTGACATTGCACAACAATTTCCTAGGTATACACAAAGGATTATGGTTCCAAGGGTGAAATAAACAATTCTCTCAAGGTTATAGACACATGTGGGCATCAGAGCTCTATTGATGGTATTGAAGTCATATTTCTTATACACCAGTAGTCATTATAAACCCTTCTTCTTATATCTTTATGGTGATTTCAAATGAGAATGATGTCATATAACCACTTGAAACCTTTGATACATGAAAATAATTTACAAATCAATCATGACGGTTAAAGTGGATAACGACCACATAAAATTTTTTATTCACATCAGTTGTCCTATCCTCCATTTTTTTCGCATCATATCAGGACATTTCCATATTTATTAATGAATTCATCATACGCCTCGATTTCAGTAATCCTCTCATTTTTGTAAACATGTCATATATGTATAAGTTGTTCCTTTTTTCCACTATACGATTGTAGTTCAGCATGTTGCTCCTTTATTTGATGGCCAAGGACAACCTATCACATTACAGAGGGGGCACGGGTGATCTCCATAATTCACTGGCATATGTGTCAGCTCATTATTTGGAGGTATTATGACTTCACCAAAACTCAAGAATTACAAGTCTAATGGTATTTTGTTTCCCAATATGCATGGCTTGTTGTTCCAATGCCATTTCCATGTTTTGCTCTGCAAAAATTAGCAGTAAGTTAAAAATTTGAAAAGCTTGTTGTTCCATCATCTTCTCTGTGTTTTCTTAGCAGTGAGCTAAAAATTTGAACAACCTGTTCTTCCATCATTGTCTTTGTGTTTTTACAGTGTGCTAAGCGTGAATAAGATGGGAGGAAGATCAATTCACAATGAGCCATAGTTTTTAATGGTCTCTGATGCGGCACGAGAAATCTTAGCAAGGACAGGATGGATAGCTTACCTTAACCGTCTACAACAATCTAATGAGACGGTGGCAATGGAGTTTCTACAGAATTTGCAGGAAAATCATTCCATGGTGAGAGGGAGACAGATAGCTATCACAGATGACATAATTGCTGAAGTTTTGGGACTACCAGCCATTGGACCTGTATGGACTCTAAAAAAGGTGAGACTGTGAGACTCCATAACCATCTTCTAGGACGAAGGGCATAACCTTACTGTCAAAGGGAAAGGAGTCCTACCGGAAACCCTAGGAGAGCCTTGGGCAGAATTGGAGAGAATTTTCCAAAGCTACATCACTTGCGATGGAAGAAAAGACATGGTAAGACCACGCCATCTCAAACTTTTAGCTGTGTTAAAACAAAAATGTGTTGTGAATTTGCCTGCATTCTTAAATTTTTTATTACATGATGTTGCCTGAAGCATGAGAAAATCTTACCATGTAGAGTCAGTAGTAAGCCATCATGTTTTAATTTGGTTGATAGTCAGTTACAGTCTAGCCTAACAGTAGAATAGTTGGGAAGAATTGATTTTCTCGATAGGTGGGGGACTGGCCTTGCCAGCCCCAAAATGAAAACATATTGCTAGCACATCGAGTAAACCACCAAAATGAAGACAATCTGTTAGATTGGCAAGGAGTAGAGGAATGCTGGGAAATTCCCAGGGAAACATTAGCCAACTTTTGGAAATACATGATTTAGAAGATGAACAACCCCCAAAACTTGAAGGTGGGGAGAATGAAGAAGAATCAGATGAAAACGATGAAGAAGAACTGGAGGAGGAGATGGAGCAATCCGGTTAGGAAGAAGGGGAGGAAACAGAGAAACACAGTGAAATTCGACTACAAAACCCTCTGTAAGAAGATCAATTGGCTCAAATTTTGGCCAATGTGGGTGAGTATGTCCAACCTCACAACCCTCTCAACCCCATATCGAAGAAGGCCTGTAGGAACACTGTGCTCATGATAAAATTGCATTCGAGAAGAGTGACGAGGATGAGGAAGAAGAACAATTTGTTCCTAGTCAGAATACACCCGAAGAATTTCATGATGAAGAAGAGGTAGAAGAAGAAGCTACCTAGGAGATAGCAGAACAAACCAGGATTTCTACCCTTGAAAAACCTGATCAACAGAACACTGAGGAGGTGTTCCAAGAAGGAAACATGGAAATTGGCCAAGGCGAAGGTACAATAGCTGAGCTACGAAACCTAGGCTTAAGTAAACAAATGGCTGTTCGTTCTAAGAAAACAGATGAAATTAAAAAATTGCAAAAGGAACAGCATAGATTACTTAACGTAATTAAGCAACTTCGACAACAAATAAGAATCTTAAAAATGGGGAAGAACTCAAAGGGAAACTTTGGGGCAAAGCAAGCAACCACCCAGGCAAAACCCCATAAGAAAAAGACCAAGAGGACTCAAGTCGAACCTGTTATTTAGAATCGCAAGGAACAACATTTGGTTGTTGTAAATGCATAAGCAAAAACGGACAACACATTAGCCTGTGACAAGGAATTCTAGACATACTAGATAGTCTGTGAGAAGGAAACTTGGACCATAAAGACTTGATGTCGCAATAAGGAGGTCCAAGTAGATCTCCAGCCCAAAATTGTCATGATGGATAATGAACTGGGGATAGTAACTTTGCAAATATATTTGGCACAAGCCCAACAAACGATAAAGAAACTCAGAGAAGAAACTATTCCTCAAGAAAAATATCAGAAGTTACAATAGCAGCTAAAGGACATCAATGCGTCGGAAATCCAGGCCTTCAATGGATGGCAAAAGGCAGAGGAAAGAGTCAAAAAGGTAACCCATAGACTAGACACAGATATAAATCAAATGGATACCTTATGTTCTCTGTATACTGATGTTCTAGCATGTAGGGCACCCGCCAGGCACTATGCTTTGTTTTGATGGAAATATATTTACAATTGAAAATTAAAGTTGTCAAGGAAGGAGTGCCTATGGAGATAAAAACCATTGATGACTTCATAAACTGTTGTAAGCATTGGGGTGAAAGTTCAGGGATTGTTATGTGAATTTTATTTGTACAATATTGTGTTAGATGGAGAAACAGAATAGAACCCTAGGCCTTTTATGGGTGATGTCCAACTTTAGGCATTTATTTCTTTTGGTGTTAATAAAATAAAGTGGCTTAAAGTCTACAATGTTTTCCAAGGACATGAGAATGGATTAGATCTGTGGGTAAGGGGTGAACCTAGAGACCCATTGCAATTATGGAATAAACATATGAGCTTAATGAGAGCTCAGGGTGTAATCCAGACATTGGGACCTATTCACATAGCAGTCATCCGGCAAGGGGTTGAATATTTCTTAACCATCAAAGACCTTGCCATAGCAGCAGCCAAATTGTGATACCAGACTTCTAATCAGAATATCCAAAATGGAGAAACATTCAATTATGAGAATTTTAAGCTACCTGCTGACTGCTTGGTTATCTATGGTGAACTCATCTTGAGAGAAGGCCCATCTTGGTTAGGCTATATGTTCCAAAGTGCAGTCATTTGGTATCCTGCACCAGGGTATAAAGCCTTATATGAATTGCCTGAAGGTCAGACAAGGCATATTTTTGAAATCTTAGCTAGGAATCATGGTTGTAGACCACTGAATCAGAATCCTTCTCCAGCCTATTCCCTAACTACCTTGCATGTCAATTACAATGTTTTCATGAGGGCATGAAAACAGGTAAGCAGGGGGGTGTGTTGAGCATTAGAAAAGGTATGTAATTGCCACTTATTTCGTTATCTTTTCCTTTAATTCATAACTTCTTTGCATTATGAGATAGGCATATGATGAAGGATTATGATAAAGTTTAAGAGATTTGTGAGTAATGTAAAATGACTAATTATTACCTTTTTCTACGCAAAAAATGGAGAAAATGGAAGATCGCCATTTTAGAGGAAAATACAAGGCAAAACCAACTATTGTCCCTTTAACAGGGAAATGCATCCAGACGAGGCAATCCAAATTGGAGCACATGAGCTCGGAAAAGGAAGAAGAAACGCCCTATATGTGTAAGAGGATGAAGAGATAACTGAAGGATGACGATATGGGGAATCCCTCAGGATCCTTTGATCCTGAGGGATTGCTACCTTAAGAATATCGGTATCTTCGGTATTTCCGCCTGGCCACCATAAAAAGGGACAACGCTGCTAGCCCAAGGGGTGGATTATTGTTGTTTTATAGAATTTGTTGTTGCAAACTTAACTTTGATCATTGACTCTCTTTAAAGAGTGATTACTGTAACTCTGTTTTCATGATTAATACATAAACTTTGTTGTGTTCCATCTTTGATTCTGGAGTAACCGTAGCAGTGCGTCCCTGGAGGCTAAGGGCCCAGCCCTAGTGGATCACTTGCTTTTTGTACCATTATTTTCCAATTCCAAGTAGTTTATGGTTTGATTTCTTTTACTTGCTTCATTCAGTAATCTGTTGTTCCTTGTTATTTCATTTACTGGCTCTGTTGTATTTAATTCGTATTTGAAGAGTAAGGTTATCTTTTGCAACTGAAATGTTATGTTGTTCATTCTGAAATCGTATCGCATTGTTGTTCCTTTACAAATTAACATTACTGTTCATTTACAGAGTAACATTGTTGTGCATTTACAGATCGGTATTGTTGTTTATTTAACTATGGTTTACGTCCAAGTGTGATTTCTATGCATTTGGATTGTCATTCCATTGCAACTGCAATTTCTGTTTCTTTATAACTGTGGTTAATATTTATTATGCTAAACTCAAATTACTGATTTCATCTTTATAGATTCATTGTATGTTAACATTTCATTTATTTCGTTGTGTTTTTACATTTGATTTAGTTTGTTGTTTAATACTTCATAGACTTACTTAGGTTTGTTGTTCCATTCTTGGTTTGTTGTTCAAATCAATTCCTAGTTAAAGATTGCTGCTCGATTCCTTTAGATTAAGATTGTTGCTTAATTCATTCTTGTAAGTTAAATCCTTGTTGTTCGATCTTTTCAATAGATTAGTTGTTGTTCCTTTTTCTGTTAATTGAATTATCATTTCATGTAATTGCTTTGGTGTGAACATAACAATCTGCAACTGTAGTGAACATTCATTATTGCTGTTTGGTTCCCAGATTGGAGATCTTCTCTTTGATTGCTTTTCATTTGCATCAGTTTACAAAGGGAAGAGTTATCATTACTACACCCTTGACTGATGAGTGTTGTAGTTTCTTAAATGAATAATTTAGTTACTAAGCATTTCAATTTCTTACCATTACATTCAAAGTTTGTTTCCAACATTTATTTACTTTTGTGAAAGCACTATACTACTAGCATTACTCTTGACAAGTGACCACCTCAGACTGAGTACACTCTTGGGATAACAAATCATACCTGGATTGATAATTAATGTAGGGTAAATAGAGGTTAAAAAGACCCTTTTTACTGCTCAACAATTGGAAGCTAGACCAAGGAGATGTAGCCCAGGAAGGGTGAAATCCTTTATCACGTTCCTGTTGTAATGTGTTTTTGATGATGTTCTGTACATGTTTATGTTGTTGTTCAGTCTCTTATTTATGTTAAAATTATCATAAGATTAACATAAAAACTCATCATTTCACTTGCAAAAATTCATGAATCCTTAAGCACAATGAAAGAATTTTGTTTCTAATATGAGGAGGATCTTAGCACAACAATCTAATATTCTAAATCATATTAGTTTGGTATCAGAGTAGTAGCTTTGTTTTTTGAAAGAAGGATTTAACTGTTTGCAAGTTTATGTCATGCTTACAAGTTTAAAACTTAAAAGAGGATAAGGCAAGCTTGTTGGAAGCCTTGAAGTTGGGTCAAGAGGAAGGACAACAAAGTTGCCATAATCTCCATCATGCATTCAGCCTCAAGTTGCAGTTGAGACTCCAGAGATCATGTCTCATGAAGGAGAACCTACAAACATGATAGAAGATGAGAAGACCTTCAGAAAGGTTATCTTTGATATGAAGGAGATGGTAAAGGTCCTCTATGAAGAGAGGAATACTAGGTTGCAAGGGGAAAGTTCCAAACCTCCCAAGGGAGAAGGATCTTCAAGAGGAGATAATGGAGATGGAGACAAACCTCCACCCTCTCCACCATCTTATTCATATTCTTCTTCACAAGCATCTTCACCCTCTTCCACTAACACAACCCTTACTCATAATCATCATCATACTTCAAAAGGAACTGGTAAATCACCTTTTTTAAAACTTCACGTTAAATTTGAGCTACCCATGTATAATGGTGAAGTGAATTCTGAGAAGTTTGATAATTGCATTCATCAATTGGAGGTCTATTGCAGGATTCAAAACCATTAAGAGGATGACATAAAGTTTCACTTAGCTTCCTTGAGAATGGAGGGTGAAACACTAGTATGGTGGGAATCAAAGACCCAAGAGGAGATTAAAAAACACGGTAAGATCTCAATTTCTTGGAATGATTTCATTTCTACAATAAAAGGACAATTCTACCCTCTATCTTATATGAATAAATCCATCATGAGTTGGCAGAACTGTAGACAACTTAAAGGTCAAAATGTGCAAGATTACACCCAAGAATTTAGAGAAAGGTCTTTGATGTTAGGTGTAGATTTGCAAACACAAGACACATTGTTGATGTACATAGGGGGTTTACACAATTACCCTAGGCATACTATCTTAATATTTAATCCCAATGATCTAGATGGTGTGTGTGTGCAAGCCACTCATATTGAAGCAAGAGGGAAAAACACTTCATAAGAAGGTAGTAAAAAGCCATTAAAGAGAAAGAAAAGGGTTTCAAGGGAAATAAAAGTGTCTCCATAAACATGAAGGAGAGAAAACAATATGTAAATAGTTCCAGAGAGGGTCATGATGAAGCTCATTGTTGGAGGCTTCATCCTGAAATGAAACCAAAGAAATTCTACAACAAAGGAAAAGAAAAGATAGTTGTTGTCATTCAAGAGGATTTGGGATCTAATTTGGGTGATGAAACTAAAATTATAGCCATGGGTATAAAAGGAAAAGAATCCATTGCTAGCACTAGTATATCAAATTATCACACTACCACTCCAAATGAAGAAACAATGATTGAATTATTTTATGTGAGGGTAATCTCAAAACATACAAAAATCGACAAACTTTTTAATAGTGGGTCTCAAGCTACTTTGATATCTGATGACTTAGTCAAGAAACTTAATCTTGAAAGCATTTTACATCCCAAGCCGTATACATTGGGTTGGATATGCAAGGACACAAACTTACAGGTTACAAGAAAATGTATCATCATAAAAACAAGTACCACATTTTCAAGGATGGTATGGAGTATATTTTGAGAACTCATCGCAAGAAACTAAATATTTCATTAGTTAATGCAGGGAAAATCAAAATACTAGTGAATTCAAGCAAAAACTTAGTGCTTCTTATGATCAAACCCAATGTTGATATTGATTATGAAGCATTTCATGGTTGTAATTAAAATTAAAAAATTGATTTGGTTGATGTTGCTAACCATGATGATGAGGTGTTTCAGAAACTAAGAGGCTTTCCTTCCAAGAGGAGAATCCAACATGAAACACCATTGCAGGAAAAGTATCTTCTTTCTAAAATTGACATGCACATATGGAAGACAACATTCAAAACCAAGAAAGGTTTGTTTAAATGGATTGTTATGCTTTTTGATCTTTTCCACGCTCCCACAACTTTCATATACATGATAGTCTAATTGGATGACATTTTCATTTTCAGAAAATTTCATTATGTACATGTCATGTATGAGAGAGAAATACTTGATTTCTTATGTCAAGAACATTTGTTATTGAAGATGTCAAAGTATATGTTGGATAAAACTTATTTGATGTACTTGGGCCATGATATTAGAGACGATGAGCTGAAGTTAGACTTCTCCAAGATTGATGCCATTATGGATTGGTTAATGCTCAAGATAATCATTTGGATAAGAGGTTTTTTGGTAGAAGCCCAATGTTGGAGGAAATATTTTGTTAATTTTTCTTCTATTGTAGCTCATTTTCATTCTTTGGAAATTGTGCAAAAGGTCTTTGAGTGGGGAGGAAAACAACAAGAGGCATTTGATGCTTTAAGACAAAAGATCAGTTCAGCCTTTATACTTGCTCTTCTAAACCTGTGCAGCTGAGGTGGCAACATAATCTCATCAGGGAATGTTTGAGTGCCATGTGGCACATTCGTACAGGCATGAGTTGGAAGGATGCTATTGGTTGAAGGTTGTACAAGTGGACCAATGAGAGGGTGACACATAAGAAACCCGAAGGTTGCCATGTGCCCTCTCAAAGGTCGAATAAAATTTTATGTGGGGAGGCTAGGGTCAAACCCGCGACCTCACCCACAATCGGCCACTTGAAGATCAGGTTGCAATTGCGATATCACAATCGCATATCACACAATTCAAAGTTTTTTTATATGTTTTACCTTGGCTCCACTGATTATGATATATTCTGGATGCGATATAAGTTATATTGTAGTTGGTATTCCATCAAGTCTGTCACTCATTGCAATCACACATTGTCCATGCTGTGTTCACAAACCATAGGGCTCACTTGTTCTCGCCGATTACGATTTGTGATGGGGCTGTTGGTGTCGATAGTTTATGAACATAATCGTCACCTTAACTGTTGTACCTAACCACCTTGCATATGACCACTTGGCCTTAACCATGAGATAGATAGGTTCATTGGTGGGACCATTAATTTTGGCGTAAATTGCAGAATTAACACCAAATAATGAATTTAACTGGAAGTTAGCCAAATTTAGAGGAGGAAATTGTGGAAAGACTTGCAGAAGTCATAACTAAGGCATTTTTTGACCAAATGACGAGCAGAAAGAGGTTGGGGTACCATTTTTGAACATTCTGGACTCATTGGAGTAGGTTTAAGAAGCATTTGAGCATTGTAAACACATATTTTTACACTTTTGAGCATAATAGAGAGGCCCAAGCCATTGGAAGTTGGACCAAGGAGACATAACCTAGGAGGGGTGAAATCCTTTATCATGTTCCTATTGTAATTTGTTTTTTATGATGATCTGTACATGTTTCTACTCATAAAATTAACATAAAAACTCATTAATAGGGATGTGTAATGATGCACTTGCAAAAATTCATGAATCCTTAAGCATAATGAAATAATTTTGTTTCTAATCTGAGGAGGATCTTAGCACAACAATCTAAAATTTTAAATTAGCTCAGTGATCCACACTTAGGATGAGAAAGCTACATCATATAATAGAGGTAGTTTATAATAGGTAGGAAACACTTTAAATGCTACCTAATTGAGGTTGGGGAATTCACATCATATAATAGAGGTATATTTGAATAGGGTAGATCAAAATCACAAGTCATGTTAATACAGGAAACCTATAAATAAGGTATATCAAAACCACAGGACAATTTAATACCAATAACCCATAAACATGGAGGATTGAAAACATGAGTCAAGTTAATACAGGAAACCCATAAACAAGGTAGAGAAGTGTATAAAGGAAGTGATCCATGCCCGAGTTGGGGAAGTTGCATCATACAATAGAGGGAGGTTAAAATAGGTAGACAAAAATTTAAATCAATAAAAAATGTGAGTTATAACTAGAATCAACCACATGTTAAGTTAATGTAGGAAACCCATAAACAATGTGAATCAAACCCATGAATGAAATAGGGATGTCTACAAATCCATGTCGAGGCTAGGGAAGACACATTATATAATAGAGGGAGGTTAAAATAGATAAGAAACACTTTAAATCAACAAAAGAGGTGAGTTACACCCAAAAAGAACCAAAAATTAAGTTAATATAGGGAACCCATAAATGAGGTTGGTAAAGTTGCATCATATAATAAAGGGAGGTTTAAATTGGGTAGATCAAAACCATGACTCAAGTGAATAAATGAAACCCATAAATAGGGTAGATCAAAACCATGGGTCAAGTTAATATTAGAAACTCGTAAATACAGTAGGTCAAAACCATAGGTCAAGTTAATACAAAAAACCCATAAAGAGTGTAGGGAGGTTGTTGGGACACTGTCCCCTGGGGTTAAATTTTGCATAAGTTTTGTTAATATTTTAAAGTATCCGCATTTTGAGGAGCAGAGCATGCAGGTCATTAGGATTCAAAGGGGCTTTAGGAAGGTCAATGTCCCTTAGTTTTTTAGGATTTAAGCTGTTTTTGGAGCCACGGTTTGTGGACCATGGTATTGTAATATAGAATGATATAAAAAGGATTCATAGAGAGTCATGTGAGATCTAGAGTCAATCTAGGAGTGAATGATCTAAGTAAGAGAAGTTTGTTTTATGTACTTAGGCAAAGGGGAAGGTTCCTGCAACTGTATGCACGAAGACCTTGGTAAGCCTGCAGATGAGTGTGTCGGCCCTTGCAGTTGTGTGTGCATGGTTGAAAGAGTCTGTGATTGAAGATTTAGGCATAATATATGTTTTTTTGGAGAATTATCCATGTATGTGTTTGTTAGTGGTTACTTCCAAATTTATTGTATATTCTCTTTGTTTACTACAATTTATCATGAAACATACTTAATAGATGGGCAAAATGGGTAGATCTGTTTAAATACATGATGTTATGAATGTTTAGAAAAATCGATGAATAGTTAGAATATTTTATATGCTAGTTACTGTAATATTCAGGGTTTAAGGGTTAGGGTTCGCAAAGGTTGAAATAAATCCCTAAGAGTAATAGAAACACATCACATAGTCCTTTGGATGCAGACTGATTTATTTTTTGCTTGATTTCTTTAACCTCAAGTACATATTGATCTTGAGACCTAGGTGTCTTGAATTAATTGTTCAGCACATCCGTTGTATCTTTCAACGTCGTAGCTAGATGAGCCATAATATAATTCATATACCAGCTTAGCACCCTATCCTACAATGTTGTGACCAGTTGCGCTTTTTTCAAGTCATCATCTGTTATCTACTATGACTTTCACACAACATTTGCTATGAACCAAAATTGTTCAGGGTCTTTTATCCCCTGACCCTTGAATATGAGCATTTTTAGAGCATTCACCATACTGAATAGTGGAGTTGGGGGTGGAGGTGTAGGTGTAGGTGTGTGAGGTGGAGGTGATGGAAGTGGCGGAGTGGATGAATGAGGTGTTCATGTGATACCCCGATTCACCAGTTGCGACGCACCTTGAGGTGTCTTAAGACTACTACTTTCTTTGTCACTATCAGATGTTCCCAACAAAGGATTGTACTCAGCACCTGAATCTAGATCTCTTCTGAATGGCTTTCCACTTCGCGTAGTTTTCGTTAAGTCTTGTCTAAACATCAATTCAATGGCATAACCTGTTTCTCACACAATAGCATTTGAATAGTGACCAGGGGCTTTATATACTTACCCCTTGGTCCTTTGAAAAATTAGCATTCAGCTTTGCTATAACTAAAATATGTGTCAATAACGAACTTAGTAATGAAGTCACCCACGATGCTATTGATCCCATAGTCAAAAACTCTCACGATCTTGTTTCTTGAACCTTCCAAGAGCTTTACTAGTTCTGGAGTCCACATAATAGGGTTATCCAACTTCCACATACCTTGACCATCCAACAATTTAGCCAACCATTCATATAACTCACATAGAAAAGAGCAGAAGAAAATTTTGTGTTCTTATGTATACAAGTATATATCCAACCACTCTTCCTTCGATAGGCATGGATTCTTGTTTTACTGGGCTACAAACTTGTGCAACTTCTGACTGTCCACTTCTCGATCTCTTTCTTAGTCAGTATTCACGTATACCACATCACACATTCCTCAGATAGATCCCAGTCACAGAAACAGAACCATTTGTTGGCTTGAGGGGGCTTGGACCTAGGTTTAGATTTCATTGCGCTAACTAAAAAAACCCTACACTACTGCCCTTTTAGAAACAACCCGTGTAGCATAGGCCACAATATCACGTAAAGCAGTATTGGAGAATGCTAGAACCATGTTTATGCATCCAAAGGACTATGTCATGTGTTTCTATTACTCTTAGGGATTTATTCCTACCTTCGCGAACCCTAACCCATAAAACCCAGAAATTAGAGTAACTAACAAATAATAGATTCTAACTCTTTGTCGATTGTTCTGAACATTCATAAGATCATGTAATTAAACAGATCCACCCCTTTTGTGTATCTATTAACTATTTTTCATGATAAATTGCAGTAAATAAAGAGAATATACAATAAATTCATAAGTAACCACTAACACACATATACACAGATAATGCTCCAAAATAACCTTTATTATTCTTAGATCTTTAGTTACAGACTCTTTCAAACATGTGCACACAACAGCAGGGGCCTATGCACTCAACTACAAACATACCAAGGTGTTTGTCCACATAGCTATAGGAGCCTTCCCCTTCACCTAAGTATAGAAACAAACTTCTCTTACTTAGATCATTCACTCCTAGATTGACTTTAGATCTCTCATGACTCTCTATGACTCTTTTTATATCATTCTCTATTACAATACCATGGTTCAGGAACCATGGGCAAGTCAGAAAATAACTTAACTCCTAACAAAATAAGGGGCTTTGACCTTCCTAAAGCCCATTGAACTCCTAATGGTCTAGGTGCTCCACTCCTCAAAATGCGGAGACTTTACAATATTAACAAAACATATACAAAATTTAACCCCAAGGAACTGTGTCCCAATAGGCCACCAACACAAAGTTGTAACTTGTCCCGAGTCACTCTGTTGGTGTTGCCTCAATATTTTCTTGTAGACCACTGAATTATGTCTTCAATGCTGGAAGGTCTAATGTTCCCTGCGCAACGACCTGATGAACTTCCTCAACCAATTTTTCTGTAGTTCGACTTTCAACTGCAAGGCCCATGGTTATCTGTGTCTGTTGCTTAGTGTTTAGCTTGCTCTCCACCGTCTATCAGAGCTTGCTTGCCTTATCTACCCACGGCTTGTCCTTTAGGATATGATGAATGCCTTCTAGCACATCTCATCGATCTCAATCTAGATAAACTTTCCCTCCTATAATATGTTAAACCTTTGCACTGGTGGTAAGGTCCGTGTTGTAGCTCTGATTTCGTCGAACTGTCTTTGTTTTTCTTGGATGTTTGTTTCAATCTTATACATGTGTGGATCCTCCTATAGTGTGGTCCACATATCCATGGTCTATTTAAAGAATTGGCTACAATCCTTGACTGTGACTTCTAGAGTAAGCATGTTCTCCTTAATAGTAGCCTCGCACTACTATCTAACTTCCAGAGGAGTGGTTGGTTGTAGCTTAAGTTGAAGCTCATATATCTATAGCTGCAACTCAAAATGAACCTTTCCAATCTCCTCCTTTGATTATTTTACCGTGGCAACTAACTTCTACATCTTCCTTGTGGAGGTCACTTCTACTAGAATCTGGAGCTAGGGAAGCTCACTGCAAGCCTGTGCTATTGCTGCTTCCAGTTGTTGACTACGCGTAATGACCTCTTCTCGTTCCTTGAGTGCATGCACCCTTTCCTTGAACATCTTCATTGTTGGTCTTTACATCCCTAATCACAAGTAGTGCTCGCAAACTTGTCGAACTTTTTCTTCTTACAAGGCCCCATAGAACTCTGCTTCTCCCTCCCTTTAATAATAAAGGGGGACTCCAATCCTATGCCCCATTCCTCTTCACCATCTGTCTCTACCTCTATGTTGGTGCACTCTATTTCAGATTCGCCGAGGTAAATAGTGGCCTGCGATGTGGTGGCAACTTTCTCCTTTGGTGCTTCTATCTCTTTGGCAGAGACCTTCTCTTTCAGTGCTTCCCTCTCCTTTATAGCAACTTCTTTTTGCTACATGGCCTTTTCTTTTGCCACAACCTTTTCTTTCATAGACACCTTTTGTTCTTCCTTCTTCTTATCTTTTGATGCTACTCTCATAACTCTAGTTTTCTCTGCTTCACCTACGACAACCTTATTGGTTCATGCTCCTACGTTAGATGGGGTGAGATAGTCACTCGAACATTTATTGATGACCCCCATAATATCATCTTCAACAACCAAGTATGGCAACTTATGCCATGTTCCTGTGGCATATCTCTTCGCGCGGACAAACAGATTATGAAAATCTACCATGAAATCAACAACATTATCATAATGGATGTGCAAGCTTGGTGATAACTGTGGGCACTGGTTAATCACCATCCTCAATTCAGATTCAAAGAGGACCCAAAATATATTTGTCTCCATAACGCGCTTGGGGTCCTTCATTGTCCACAGCGAGGAAAATTTCTTAGCTACGCATAGGTCTGAATCATGCTATGGTAACTAGCTTCCCTCTATTATCCTCCATGACACCCGTACGATCAACAAGAGTAACCACACGTAGTGGAATGCCTTGCCCTCATCCTGGGCCTCTTTGTAATCCTCCAGGAATTCATGACAAAGATACTAAGCCTAATTATATTTGGCCCTTTTGGTGCATTGCACATTCTGCCATACTGTTGGCGTTAACAGGTCATCAACATGACACTTCCTCATGATCTTTCCGACCAATATTTGTGAAGAAAACTAAACCACAGCATATGATATGGAGCTAATCGCACAGCCGCGTGACTTCTTCACCAGCGTGAAGTCGCTCTTCATCTGGTTTGCCAACTTCTTCTCCTGCTATTTCCCTACAAAGGCATCCATAGGGTCTACTCCTTGATATAGTAGCAATTTTATATGGTGAATCAACATATCAGTGATTGGAATGGGCCCTCCCAACCAAAGGCACCCATCATGAACTAGCATCAATAATTGGCAAACACAGATAGTGTTGATGGTGTTGTGGCCAAAATGTGGCACCCACAACATGTTGATCAACCCTGTGTGCTCAACTCCGGCCACCCACTTCAATGGCTTGAGTTGTGTAACATCCTACTCCTCATAATATACTTTCTTTAGGTATTTTCTCAGTTCCAACTGGGGGAAATTCACGTGATCCCCCAAGTCCTAGTCCTCCATCTTCAAATATGGTATTCAAGCCAGCAAATTTCCCTTGAAAGGTATGTTCTCTAGCACCAAGGGTGTGGAGACCTGGAATTTTTCTGAACCTGGGTCTTTTGCAACCTTGGCGGTGGACTTCCTAGGTAGGTTATAAGGTGGTAGCCGAGTAATTGGCACAGATTCATCTGCATCAATTTCTTCAATTCCTCTGGTTAATTCTTCTTCTTCTAAGTCTAAGGGCTCTGTCGGCTGCTTGGTTCTATCCATTTTACCCTTTTGTCAGACCTCCATTGGATTTTTGCATGGTCTTTACCACACCGGTGCTTGTTGGGGCTTCTTTTCCTTTTATCTCCTATCATGGAGGCAGATGGTTTAGGCCTCGACGACCTAGGCATTGTGGTGGGAAAGGTGGTAAGTACGGGTTGGTTCTAAATGGTTTGGGTTGCAATCATTTTCTCCAAGAATATTTTTCATTGCCACTTAGGTAAATTCCCAAACCCTTGTTGTGAAAGCTTCTCTCGAAGTTCTTTCCAAGGCTCTCCAAACATGTAGCAATTAGCGTGGCATAAGCGAAAGCGAAAAATGTCAAGGAAATTTATCAGGAAGAAAAGTGTTTGAATGTGCAGTGGGATGCTGTATTTATAGCCCAATTTGAATTCAAATTCATATGTTCCCTCCAGATTCCTATCATTAATTCTATTTTGGTGGCATATTTCCAAAGATATGCTCCTTAAATGCTCCCCCACTCCCTTCAATGGAAAAATCACCATCTAGTCATGTACATTACTTTCAATGGTCATTTTTTGACTAGCTTGCATGGGACCCACCATGCTATCATAGATCTCCTCTATGCCTTCCCTCGATTCATCACCCAACCCATTCACTTATCCAAACTATCTTTCTAGCAGCATAGTTTATAGTCTCGTACTTCCTTGCAACGTCCTAGAGTAATAAGACTATCATACCCTCATAGAGTCATTACGTAGGGGCAGGACTACCCCTGTAAAACTTTAATTAGCTCCCATTGACCTTTCCTAGAAACAACTCCCCATTCATCTTGGCACGCTGAACCACACCCGCATCCGTAATCTCCTTAACAATTTATGGCCCCAACCAATGCATCTGGAACTTTCCTAGAAAATTTGTAAACTTGTTGTCGTACATTAGCACTAAATCCCTAATTCTAAAGGTGCATTATTTAGTATGGCAAACATGCCACACCTTTTCGTGAACCTTCTGTACCTGCTGATGAAAGCTAGCCAAGAAGAGATCTTCTTCCAACTCAACTATCTGTGCGAGGTGTTCTTCCATGGTATCATGATTAGCCATATCTGTGACTGCAGAAATCTGTAAATTTGGCATGCTTTACTACACCAACATCTTGGCTACTTATCCATAAACCAATATAAACGGTGTCCGTCCAATCAACTTTTTATAGGTAGTTCTATACACCCATAGAACAGCTGGTATGCACACATCCCAATCATTCTAATTTGTATTACAAATATTTGTTAAAGCATTCTCTAGGATTTTATTGAAGGCTTCCATTGTTCCATTCGCTTGAGGATGATACATTGTACTTTTTTTATGATACATCTGGAACTCTTCAAGCAAGGAAGCAATTGTTTCGTTCAAGAAGTGTCAACCCCTATCACTAATCAAAATTTAAGGGAAACAAAATTGAGACAAGATGTATTCAAAAATGAACTTCGTAGTTGTGGCTGCACTACAATCCTTTATGGGCTATGCCTCAGCCCACCTGATCATGTATTCAATCATTGTGATGATGTATCTTTCTCCTATCTTCTTTCCTACTCACTGAATTGGTCCCACGAAGTCTATTTCCCACTTATCAAATGCCTGTAATGACACATGTGGGTTTAGAGGTAATTAATCCCTTCATGACGACCTCCCTGTTCTCTGATAGACATCACATGCCATGCAATAATCCTTCGAATCCTTATGCCCAGTTGGGCATCATAGCCCAGCTCATAGGATCTTCTATGCAATCTCCCTTCCCATATAATGTACTCCCGCAACTCCTATGTGTGCTTTAGCAAGGATACTTTGTCTTTCATATTCTGGGACATACCTACACAGTACTTCATCGATTCCATTTTATATAAGTGCCCCGTAATGATAGAAAAATTTGCAGTCCTCACAACCAATTATTTCTTTTGTTGTGTTGTATACCCTTCAAGAGTTGTACCCGTATTCAAGAACTGGATTATGTCTGCAAATGTTCGTCTGTGATGCGCAAAACAAAGAGACGCTCATCAGGAAATCCTTCCTCCAAATTTGTAGTCTTATCTCCATTTTCAATCCACAAGATCTGATCTAGTCCAACATTTAATCGCCTTGGCTGCACAACTACTTCAAAGTCATATTCTTGAAAGAGTGGCAACCATCTACAAATCCCCCCCCCCACAACACAGGTTTGTTGACCAGGTACTTCAAAGTGGAATGGTTTGTGTACATTTTGAAGTACACACTCAACAAATAGTGCTTGAACTTTTGTAGTGCACACACTATTGCCAATCCTTCGTGCTCTGTAGTTGAATAATTCTTCTCTGCCTTCGACAACTTCCTACTCGCAAATGCTATCGTGTGGTCAATATCACCTACGCCTGGTTGGGTTATCACAACTACTAATGCGATGCAAGATGCATCTACATGTACGTAGAATTCCTTCTTCCAATCTGGGAACACTAGAATAGGTGTCGTGACCATTTTTTCCTTTAATATATCCAAACTCTTCTAGCAATCATCATCCCAACAAAATATTGCATCCTTCTTCAGTAATCTCTCCATGGGCACAATGATATGCGCATATGATTTGATGAACTTTCTATAATATCCTGTATGGCCCAACGTTGTGTGCAACTACTTGACATTCCTTGGGGGCTCCAAATTGATAATTACTACAATTTTGGTTGGGTCTATCATCAACCCCTACTTACAGACAACATGGCCCAACAGTATCCCATATGGTACTATACTTTTGACAAGTATCCAACATGAGGCAAAGAATAGAAACATGCTTCTTTACTAAACCAAATACTATCCAATCATCAAAGTAAACCTCCAAGAGCTTATGAATAAATTCTTTGAAAGTTGCGACTACCACTCTAGAAAATATTCCAAGGCCATTCTTAAGTCCAAAGGGAATAATTGTATACTGAAAACAACCCCATTACGTAGTGATGGTAGTCTTACTTCGATCCTTTAGCATAATTTTGATCTGATGATACCTTGAGAACCCATCGGTAAACAAATAGGCTTCTTGACCTCCAACATTGTCCAATACTTCTTCTATGAATGGCATAGGGAATGGATCATGGACACAAGCATCATTCAAATTTCTTAAATCTACCCATAAATGAATTTCGCCCTTCATCTTCTTTTCTTGAACCACCATAGGGCTAATATAGTTTGATTCCTTGACAGGCTCAATAATTATAGCTGTGAGCATCTTATCTAATTCTTTGTGCACTTTCTCCTTGGACTTAGAATTCAACCAATATGGGTGCTGCTTTGTTGGCTTCACATCTAGGTTTAAAGTGATCTTCATGACACCTAGATCACCTACTATCCCCTTTAGATCAAAGCAATTTGTGGGAAACAAGTCATCATACTCCTGTAATAACTCCGCGACTTTGTCCATTGTGTCCTCATCCCTGTAATCACCTATATTTGTGAACTTCGGCTGTGCTTCCGACCCAATATTCACCTACTTAGTTTTCAAGGGATTTGAGATGTAAGGAACATTTTTCTTAGGCCCCACGACTTCGTGTTTTCCTTCTAACTCAGGAATACTAATATTCCTAGGATCTTCCTCACCTTCCTCTATGGTCACATTGTAGCATTCCAGAGCATGGCACAATGGTGCAATCCAGTCTAGATGTACCCAAGTGATATGTTCTTTGGGCAACTGAATATTGCAGGCTTAATATCCTGTAATGCTTCATCAATACACCCTAATCCATCCTCAAAATTTAAAGTTAACAAAAAATGTTCCTTCAGAACATCCCAATCTGCGTTATGTGTTGCACATCTGTTTCCAGATACCAGCTCATCAGAATAGTATCCAAAGTGTGGTAGAATGTGTGAACCCATTTTGGCTATGGTTCCTTTACCCATGCTTTTGTCCATCGAGCCAGATGCTTGCGTGGATCATCCTTTCCTGTATACTTCTCTGTAATGCGGGTATTAGAATACCCAAACGCAACTTCATCATCCATCGATATTCCTTCCAGTTTGCAAAGTTGTTCTTATGTGTACCCCACCATTTGGCAAGCGTAGCTCTCAACGTGATTTCTAATTTGGAACCGATGTTCCTCTGGTATATCCCTTCCAAATTTATCCAGAAATTAATTTACATCTTCTAAACCATCATAATATGGTAAGTTGTGTACCTTAGTGGATATACATCGAAGTGAATTTGTGAGCATGTTGCATCGCAACATCAATACCTCATGTAGTCTATTCTACTAGTGCTCAAGCTCCTCATATGCATCTGAATTGCAGGAGTTGTCCTTCTCCCAAGTAATTAACACATCCACCGTAGGGTTGATCTAATTCACATCCGACATAGTAATATTATAGATTTTCTCAATATTGTCCTCCTCGTAATAATCTTAGACTCATTCAGTATATCACGCACCCTCGACTGGATCCAATGGAACAATAACCCTCAGTTCCTTCTTTTCAAATGTCATGTTGTGTTTCTTCAGATTGATGACTACGTTCATCTCAAATGCCTAATCAATGCCAAGAAGTGTCGGGTATGGATTACTGTCGTCCAAAATTTCAATTACTTCAAAATCAGCTATGGCATGCACCCTTTCAATATCCATAGTCACTCCATGCAGGAACCCCATAGGAAAAATATTTTTCTGATTTGTTAGTCGCAGATGGATCGAGGATCACTATAGTGCTAGTTTTCCCATTCTTTCCCAGGTTTCCTTTGGCAAAACATTTGCATTAGATCCCAAATCAAGGATCACTTGTTCCATTTCAAATTCTCCAATCTAGGAAGTCAATCTCATCTCATGACCAGTTATTTTCTTAACTTTGTCCATCTTATGTATTTTGTGTTGCTAAGGCAGTGGCTTACCCTTGCCAGCATAGTTATCTATCAACTCTTGCAGTCCCTCTACTTCTTTTTTGCTCCCTTAGGAACTTCATGCATGTCTATAAGAAAGATGTTAACAAGGATGGATCTACTTCCTGTGCAATATTGACTTCGTCAGGCTTCTCTATGCATGTACTCTAAGCCTTTGTTGTAGAAGCTCCTGCATCTGCAAAGCCCTTTCTCGCCTCCATAAAAGTCTCCTTTACCTTATTAAAATCAAATACAACCTCCTTGTTAGCAGCCTTGCGTACCGATTCATTTTCCTCTGGTTATTTCCCCTTATCCTCCCCAGTAGCTATATCACTTCCCATAACAATATTAACACTGGGTCCATCCTAGTGTGGTTTTGATCTCGTCATCTTGATGTTTTGAGTAGGTTGTTGGGTCTGACTCTTCTTTTCTTGCATTTTTTCCAGGAGCACGGAACAATATTTTATGACATGATCAAACTGTCAACAATAATGACACGATGGGTGTGTTGGATTCTGACAATCCCACACAAAGTGGCATGGTTATCCATAATTGTAACAAATGATTTGGTCATGACCTCTTCCAGCTCTCCCCCCTCATCCTATTCCTCATCCCTGGAATCCTCCACGTGCTGCAATTGCACCGTGATTATGTTGAGGATGTGCCTCCATTTTTACTCTATATGTTGGTGTATTGTCCATCATTAGTTCATAACTTTGGCAAGTGCACTCGTCATGACCTACAAACTTACAAAAATTTCAAAACAATTGTTGGGGATTCTGTACAGACTTCTGCAACAAATGAAAATTGTTCGTCATATGTTTTCTTGTGATATAACAAATAGCACACCATGGCACTACACTAGTGCTTGTCCCAATAGTACTTTCTGGCTTCAGGGGGACAATACCTCCTCCAACCAGATAATCGTGATACACTGGTCATGACATGTGGGTCTCACTCTAGACTTATTTTCCCTTTTTGAGACTCTGTAATTCCATATGCAGGCTAGCCAACTATGAGTAAATCTGTTGCACTCCCATATTCGTATCTTGAATAGGTGAGGTCTCCAACTTCATAGCAATCTCCAGTGCCTCAGCTTGTGTTCTAATCTTTTGTTGCGATAATGGTAATCTCACGTGAGATAATAATGAATAAATATACCAATATTTGTGTTGTTCATTCATGATATGCATATTAGCCCACTATAGAAGACATTTCAACCTTTGATCAAAATCCCATGAAGACTCATTTATCTTCTACTTAATTTCTTTAACCTCAGATGTAGAATAAGCTTGAGACTTAGGCTTCTTGAATTCATTATTCCACGCATTCTTCGTATATTTCAACATTGTAGTTGGATGATTTGTACTATACTTAATATACTAGCTTAGCACCCTATCTTGCAATGCTCTGACCAACTGCAATTTCTTCATGTCATTATTCGTTATCTGTTGTGAGTTCCAAATAGCATCTGCGATGAACCAAAATTGTTCAAGGTCTTCTCTCGTCTAACCCTTGAATATGGGCATATTCATAGCATTCTCCATAATGGATAATGGAGGTGGAGGTGGAGATGTAGGTGTAAATGTAGGTGTGTGAGGTGGAAGCGATGGTGGAGGTGGAGATGTAGGTGTAAATGTAGGTGCGTGAGGTGGAAGCGATGGTGGAGGTGGAGTGGATAGATGAGGTATTCCTGTGATACCCTAATTCACTGGCCGCAGCACGCCTTGAGGTGTCTTTATACTACTACTTTCTTCATCACTATCAGAAACTCCAAACAAAGGACTGTACTCTAAACCTGAATCTAGATCTCTATTGAATGGCTTTCCACTTTGCATAGTTCCCGTCAAGTATATTCTAAACACCAATTCAATGGCATAACCTGTTTCTCACACAATAGAATTTTAATTATAACTAGGGGCCTTAGATACTTATCTCTTGGTCCTTTGAAAAACTAGCATTTAGCTTCACTATAAATGACATATGTGTCAATCATGAACTTAGTAATGAATCCACCCAAGATGTTATCAAAATAGTCGACAACCCTCGCAATCTTGTTTTCTGAACCTTCCAAGCACTTTACTAGTTTTGGAGTAAACACAATAAGGTTATTCAACTTCCATGTAACTTAATCATCCACCAATCTAGCCAACCATTCATATAACTCACACAGAAAAGAGGAGAAGAAAATTTTGTGATCTTCTGTATACATGTATCTATTCAACCACTCTTCCTTCGACAGGAATGGATTCCTATTTTCCTGGGCTGCAAACTCGTGCAACTTTTGATCTATCCACTTCTCGATCTATTTCTTAGTTGGTATCCACTTATGCCACATCACACATTCCTCAGATAGATCCCAATACCAGTAATAGAACCATTTGTTTGCTTGAGGGGGCTTGGGCCCAGGTTCAGAGTTAGCGGCACCAACCAATAGAACCCTACACTATTGACCCTTTCGGAAACAACCCATGTAGCGCAGGCTAAAGTCTCACCCAAGGCAATGTTGGGGAATTTTAGAACTAGGTTTTGGCATCCAAAGAACTATCTGATGTGTTTCTATTACTTTTATGGATTTATTCTGACCTTCATGAACCCTAACCCTTAAAATCCAGAAATTACAGTAACTAAGGGATAACAAATTATAACTCTTCGTCGATTGTTCTAAACATTCATAACATCATGCAATTAAATAGATATACCCATTTCATGCATCTATTAAGTATGTTTCATGATAAATTACAGTAAATAGAGTGAAAATACAATTAATTCAGAAGTAACCACTAACAAACAGATACACAGATAATTCTCCAAAACAACCTTTATTATGCTTAGATGTTCAATTACAGACCCTTTCAACCCTGCACACACAGTTTCAAGGGCCCACACACTTAGTTGTGGACTTAACAAGGTGTCCATGTACACAGCTGCAAGAGCCTTCCCCTTCACCTAAGTACAAAAAACAAACTTTTGTTACTTAGATCATTTAATCCTAGATTGACTCTGGATCTCTCATGACTCTCTATGACTTCTTTTTATATCATTCTCTATTACAATACCATCGTCTATGAACCATGGGTAGGTCACAAAACAACTTAAATCCTAACAAACTAAGCGGATTTGACCTTCCTAAACCCCCTTTGACTCCTAATGACCTGTGTGCTCCGCTCCTCAAAATGCGGAGACTTTACAATATTAACAAAAATTATACAAAATTTAACCCCAAGGGACCCTGTCCCAACAAAGGTCTATGAAGGAAGTGATCCATGCCTAGACTAGGGAAGTTTTATTATATAAAAAAGGGAGGTTAAAATAGATAGGAAACACTTTAAATCAATAAATAAGGAGAGTTATATCCAAAAGGAACCACAAGTTGAGTTAATACAAGAAACTCATAAACATGATAGATCAAACCCATAAATGGGGCAAAGAGGTATACAAATCCATGTGAAGATGGAGAAGCCACATCATATAATGGAGGGAGATAAAATAGATAGGGAACACTTTAAATATATATAAAAGGAGAGTTATGCCTACAAAAACCATGTATTAAATTAGTACAGGAAACCCATAATTGAGGCAGGGGAAGCTGCATCATATAATAGAGGGAGGTTAAATAAGGTAGATCAAAACCATGGGTCAAGTTAATATAGGAAACCCATAAATAGGGCATATCAAAATCATGGTTCAAGTTAATATTGGAAACCTCTAAACAATGCATATCAAAAATATAGAAACCCATAAACAAAGATCTTTGTTGAAATCTCTTGATTACTTTTTTTTGTATTATTTATTGATAAAATGATGGAACTAAGGATTATTAAGCTCCGGCCTCTCCATAATTATCACACATAGAAACTAAAGATGAAACATATTTTTCACTCTAAATGGGTTTATCCAATGTTAATATAGTCTAAAACAATGTTTACCAAGGAAATCAAAAGATTTTCCTATGCAAACAAACTTGATGAATCTATGTGTATAATTGGTTTACATGTTTTGGACAATTTATTGTTTCATATTAGTGAACATACTCCAAAAACAATTTGGGAAAAGTTGGATTCCCTATTTTAGAAAGTAAATGAATTGGGAGCTTTACAATTGGAAGTAAAATTACCATCACTTGTACCCGATGAGCACACCTCCATTAACTCATATATTGTTAAATTCAAGTTATTGTTGAAATGACTTAAAGGGTGTGGAAAAATTAAAACAGATGAAAAGTGCATTTTCTTTATTATATCCAAGATATTAGGTCATTTTCATGAATTTTATTATACATTTATTCTACTATGGAGGCACATGGAGGTGATTGTAAAATTTCCTATTATGAGACTTTTTGTGATTATATTACTACGGAATAGCCTAAACTTATGCAATTAGATGCAAGTTTCTAGCTTTAAGAATCAAACTCTTCTTGCTTAGACTCTCGAAGGTAAACACAAACTAAATATAATTAAAAGAAATATTTTGCTCAAGCTAGTGAGATTTTCTGATGGATGTGAACATTAATTTTATAGATGGTGATTTACATGAGGAAATATACATGTAACAACCTCTTGGTTTTATGTGGCACATTTCTATTATTTTCAGGTTTAGGTAGTCACTTTATGTCTTCAAACAAGCTCCTAGAGCTTGGTATGGGAAGATGGATAATTTTTAATTACTTATGATTTAAATTTCAAAAAGCGGGTCTCATCTCTTCATTTTGGTTCTACATGTGGATTATTTAGTTCTCAGATAGATTTATTCATCTACTTTTTAAAGTGTTCAATGAACATTAATGGGATATTTTGATATGCCAAATCTAGGTCTTCTACATTATTTTCTAATTAGTCTTCATAGATTTTTTAGTCTTCAGAAGGGACCTCCAGTTTCAACAAAAGTATGCATTTGATTTACTTCAACACTTTTGCATGTCTAATTATAAGCATGCTCCCTACTCCATTTTTTTAGTTCTTAAAAAAATTAAACTACTTTTTCAATTTTTATTTTCAACTTACCTCTGTATGATTTTACTCAAATTTTGAGCAGGAGCACTCATTAGATGAATAATTTAATTTTGCATTAGAGTACCCATGTTGCATACTTTTGATGGACCCTACTGCACGAAAAATGTGGAATACATGAAAAAAGTGATAAAAAGAAAAAAAAAATTATTTATCAACTAGAATTTTCAACTTATCTCCTTATGATTTTACTCCTATTTGAGCGGGAGCACTCGTTGGATCCATAATTTAATTTTTCATCCAAGAAGTATTCATGTTTCATACTCCAAAAATGGTAATCATCCCTCATGGTTGAAATCATCATCTTGAATCCTATTGGTTCTTATAAAGTTGATTTTGGATCTAAAATTTTGTTTTGAGGCCCATTTTAAACCTCAAAATTTCTCTAATAGCTTTCTCTTAGTTACTCATAACCATTCATTAATACTCCATTGTTTTGACAATTGGTTAGGAGTTCAATGTATTTGACTTGTACACACTCTAACATATCATTTGTAGTTGGACTTGTCTATTATGCACTTGACCTGCGAGAATAATAAAATGTCAGAAATAAAAAAACAATATTGCCAAAAACACAGAAATATCACATGAGTTGAGACAAGCTTCAAAAATATTTTATTATTCAAAAGAAGATTACAATGTTCACTTTCCTCTTCGAGGGGAACCTCCAATGGAGCAGAGATCAATTAGAATAAGATTTGATGGTTCTTCCCTTCCTATCTATGATTATTTATAACTATATGACATCGAAAACCCTAACTACTAGTGGTCCCTTGCATAATACAGGTTAACCACTTTATTTATTAGCTATGGTCCATTTATAACTAATTGAGGTCCCTTTTCTATAATTTGGTTCAACCATTTACAATTATTATTAATGCGGATAACCGCTTATGGGCTTTATTGACTCGACTAACTAATTATGACTTTGACTAGGTCACTTGGGCTTATTAGATAAATAAAGGGGTTAGGGTTGGACCCTAGCATGCCATCCCCCATCAAAAGAAGCCTAGTCCTCAAGGCTACAACTGCAAAAACTACTGAAGAATGGTGGTTGGTTCCCATGTCATGTCTTTTGGAGAAGTGTCTTTCCACTTAATGAGGACTTCCTTAATCACGCAGTCTTAGAGATGTCTTTCATAAGTATCAAGGACCTATTTGGGTTGGAGCCAAAGTGAGCCTTCCTCGTCCAATTTTGGCAGACCTGTTTGAACCCCAATGGTTCGCCACAACTTTCTTGAGAAAATATACATGGAAGGCTGGGTGGATTTTGAAGTAGTCGGCTGGGCTTGTTTATGAGCAGCTACTCCTATATGCTAAAGTACTTGATAAAGGCCATAGAATTTTGGTGCTAGTTTTTGGAAACCATTTTTTTTTAGAGAGGTTTTCTTAGAAGGTTGGAGTCGCATGAACACCTAGTCACCTACCTGAAATGACCGCTCGAAACAATGTTGGTCGGCCTAT
The DNA here is from genome assembly GCA_000404065.3 of Pinus taeda. NCBI lineage: Eukaryota > Viridiplantae > Streptophyta > Pinopsida > Pinales > Pinaceae > Pinus > Pinus taeda. Next base: position 3,638 of record APFE030497910.1, on the reverse strand, counting down.
TGTTTCATTCTATTTTAAGATTCTTGTAGATTATCTTTGAGATGTATAAGCATAGAGGCATGATTATACGGGAGCTAATCAACTACCTATACTTTGGAACATCTAGGGATATAAGAAGTTGTCGAAGGTGGGAGTTGGCAATACATTGCCTCATATGGCATCATCTTGGTAGCTTGATGATAGTTAGTACTATACCACCATTCAACTAAAGGCATCCATTATACCCATTAATGTTGCTTGTTTGAAGTGAAAGACCACAGATAGGTCTCCAAACATTTGTTGACTGCTTGTATTTGACCATTCGTTTGGTGATGATAAGTTGTACTTAGTTGGAGTTGCGTGTCCTGTATCTTAAAAAATTTCTGCCAAAATTTGCTGGTGAAAGTGGGGTCTTAATTAGACACAATAGAAGTCAAAATTCCATGCAGTTTGAAAATTTGTTCCATGAAAACTTCAGCTATCAATGGGGTGAATGGGTGTGGCATCACACAAAAATGAGCATATTTGGAAAGTTTGTTGAAAACCACCATGACGCCTGATTTGTTGCCTAATTTTGGGATACCTTTAATGAAATCCATGGTAAAATTTGTCCAAACAGAAGTAGGGAGTGGCAATGGTTGTAAGGTTCCTAGTAGCTTGGTTGATTCCCTTTTGTTGCACTGGCATACCTCACATTTAACTACAAAAGTAAGAATTTCATTCTTCATGCTAGTCCAAAAGAAAGAGTGGCATGCTCGTGCATAAGTCTTTTGAAAGGATAAATGTCCTACGATTGGAGAGGAGTTCAAATCTTCCAAGATGCGATTTTTGAGGATGGAGGTCAGGGATAGCACTACCTGATCCTTGTAGCGAAGAACCTCATCCTCCCAAGAGTAGTCCTCTAAGGAATTAGGATTTTCTCTTAATCTATTAATGAGTTGGGATATAGAGGGGTGGGAGAACCATTCATGATAGTCCTCTTCAATCGAATCTTGTATGGGTAGAGAAAGGGATAAAAGTGTGCCCTCATCCTCAAATTAGCGCAATAAGGCATCAACCACTACATTTTCATGCCCCTTCTTGTAAATTATGTCATAATCATATCCCAACATTTTTGCAAGCCATTTATTTTTTTGTGGTGATGATAGATGTTGCTCAAGGAAATATTTTAAATTATGATGGTCATCGTGGATTTGGAAATGACGCCCCAATCAAGGAAACTTTTAAGGATGAAAATTTATCTTAAAGTTTAGAAACCTTAGCAAATCTTACTAGTCCCCATTATGCAAATTGTAAAATGTTTAGTGATATTCTCATAAAAATGTTCAAATTTCCAATTATTCTTTATATAGTCTCTATGAAAATTTTGTGATTTATAAGGTAATTTCATTTTATACTAAAAAAATTTGTCAAATCATCTTTGAGAAGAAAATGGAAATTGGAAAATCTTTATTTTTGAAAAAACATGGAAAATTATTCCACCTATGAATATTAGGCCCTAAAATTTTCCATGGCCCCAATAAGTATGGTCAGCACGTGTCTACTACATAAAATATGGGCATCATTTTTTTCTCATATGTAGATTGACCCATATGCTTGTGGCTGAGTTGTTTACTTATGAAAGCCAATGGTCTACCTTCCTACATTAATATTGCACTGATGCCCATACCTGAAGCATTGCATTCAATCACAAAAGGTTTTGTAAAGTCTGGTAGGTACAATATTGGAGTGGAGCACATGGCTTGCTTGAGAGACAAAAAGGACTGTTGAGCTACATCAGTTGAAAGAAATGATTTTTTCTTGAGAAGATTAGTGAGGGGCCTGAAAATGCATCCATAATTGTATAAAATTCTCTGATAGTAGCCTATGAGACCCAAGAATCTCCTAAAACTCTTCAAGTTTTTTGGTTGGGGCTAGCCTTGCATTTCCTAAATCTTTTTCGAATCAACCCTCACTTTTCACAACCCACAATGTGTCCCAAATACTCTACTTCATCCATGCCAAAGGAACACTTGGATAATTTGACAAATATTTTATGATCTTGGAGAAGTTACAATACCCGGTCAACATGCCGAAGATGAGTGTTGCATGTTATGTTGTAGATGAGAATGTCATGAAAAAAGACAATGACGAATTTTCTGATATACAGTTTCAAAAGGTGGTTCATGAGGCTCTGAAAATTTTGATGGGGAATTACAGAGACCAAATGTCATGACCAAGAATTCATAATGACCTTCATGAATTCGAAAAGTTGTCTTGGGAATGAAACTTCCTTCATTTGTATTTGGTAATAACCTGAGTGGAGCTCCAACTTGGTAAAACAATTGGTACCATGTAGTTCATCAAGAAAATCATCAACTACTGGGATAGGAAATTTGTCCTTGATGGTGAGCTTGTTAAGGGTTCTAAAATTTGGACACATGCGCCATTCACCATATTTCTTTAGAACCATGACCACCAGAGATGAATAAGGGTTGGTGTTGGGACGAATAACACCAACTTTGAGGAGTTCCTTGATGATTTTTTGAATTTAATTCTTTTGGGCAAAAGGATATTGAAAGGGGTGTAGGAATTTACAGGGTAAGTTCCTCAGACAGAACACCAAAGGACACCGCTCACAAATAGATCACAAATCAATACACCAGTATTTTTGATGTGGTTAAACCCTCAAAGAGGGAAACAGTCCACGGCCTAAGCCAACATGGGCACTTCAGGAAATTCATTAATAAAAGAATGAAAATTTACATAAACTTCTCTCATGAATAGTTAACCTACAAATGACCCTCCATGCCCTTTAAATAGAGATCATGGACCAATCAGGTGTTAAGCCATAGATCAAGTGTCGGTAATATCGAGGAGAGAATGAACCGTCGGATCACTACATATCATGACCATCGGATTGTAAGTTACAAAAGTACATAGTAAAGAAACACACTTTACCTAACT
>APFE030497899.1:21449-54249 GCA_000404065.3 Pinus taeda | reverse complement strand
AGAGGGCCTAATTGGAGCTTACCATTTCATATTTTTACAGATGCATCTGACACTGCAGTAGGTGCATCATTAGGCCAGAAAGAAGAATCTTGCACTTATGCCATTTATTTCATTAGCAAGAATCTAACACCTGCAGAGTTAAACTACACGGTCACAGAGAAGGAAACACTTGTTATCATATATGCTATTAACAAATTCCAACATTACATAACTGGTTATGAATTCTTTGTGCATACTGACCATTCTACCATAGAACATTTAATGAACAAACCAATAACTAGTGGCAGAGTTACCAGATGGTTACTATTGTTACAGGAATTCAACATCACAGTGTTAGATAGACCAGGTAAAGAAAACCAGGTGGCAGATTTCCTCTCTAGATTGCAAAACCAAGGTGAGGTTGTTCCAGTTGAAGATTCTTTCCCAGATGAACATTTATTTTCCATTTCTATAGTAAATCCTTGGTATGCTGATTTGGCTAATTACTTGTCTACAGGAAGGACACCTCCACACTTTACCACAAAGGAAAGGAAAAGACTAGTAAAACAAAGTGCTAGATATTCATGGCTCAATGGCGATCTATTTTACACTGGCTATGACATGATCATTAGAAGATGTGTAAGAAATGATGAGGTAATTGATATTTTAAAATCTTGCCATGATGAACCGTGTGGTGGGCATTTTGCAGCTAAGCAGACAACGTTCAAAGTTCTAACTCTTGGATACTACTGGTCATCCATTTTCAAGGATGCCGAGAAGTATGTAAAGAGTTGTGACAGTTGTCAAAGAATGGGCAGGCCAACAGCTACAGATGAGATGCCTCTTCTGCCCCAAGTTCACCTAGAGCCATTTGAAAAATGGGCTCTAGAATTCATAGGACCTATCAACCCATCCTCCAACGGTAAGAAGTACATCTTAGTATGTACTGATTATGTCACAAAGTGGGCTGAAGCAAAAGCACTGGTAAGAGCCACCGACCACACAGTTGTCAATTTCCTTTTTGAAGAGATTTTTGTTAGATATGGAGTGCCAAGGGAGATAGTAACTGATCAAGGTAACCAATTCACCTCAAAGTTGGTAAGGGACATCAGAGACAAATATAAAATAAAGCATAGGAAAAGCACACCTTACCATCCACAGGCCAATGGGCAGGTGGAATCTACAAACAAAACTTTGGAGGGTATCATTACTAAAACTGTTGCAATGAACAGGAAGAATTGGGAAGAAAAGCTCGAAGATGCACTCTGGGCTTACAGAATCACCTGGAAGGATACTATAGGATTTACACCATACCAGTTGGTGTACGGAAAAGAGGTAATGCTTCTTATTGAGTTTCAAATACATACTTTTAAACTGGCTGTTGATTTACAGATTGACTTGGATGAGGCACAAAAAGAAAGAATCCAGCAGCTTAACCAGCTGGATGAAATGAGGCAGCAAGCAGAAGAGACCACCATCCTCATGCAAAAGCAAAGGAAGCAGTGGCATGATGCACATATCAAGAAGAAGCAATTCAAGGAAGGTGACTGGGGTCTACTTTTTGACTCTAAGTTTAGAGACCATAAAGCCAAGTTTACCTCCCATTGGATGGGCCCCTACGAAATTGTTCAGGTTTATGACAATGGATCTGTGAAGCTCACAACTATTGATGGAGAAGGCCATTCCTTTACTGTCAATGGTCATTGCCTGAAACTTTATACCAAGCCCATCAGCAAGGAATCTTTTCTACACACAGTTTCTCAACAAAGTGAGGTTGAGATACTGCAGCCCTCAGCTGCAGTCTCCCTGCCTTAGTTTATTTCTTTCAATTAAAATATATATATATATATATATATATATATATATATATATTATATATATATATAAACAAAAAGAAAAAAAAACAAAGCATAAAAAAATATAAATAAACAAATGGCTTAGATGTGAAAACCAGTTTCTGGCACACTCTAACCTCGAATTCCTACTTCAAAACCACTTCGTTGGCGGGTAAGAATTCTTTTTCTTTATCACTATTTCATGTTTCAGCTTAATATTGACTTGAGGACAAGTCAAAATTTTTGTGGGGGAGAGGAGCATCAGTATTCTTATTTTCTTATCTCTCCATTGTAAATTTTTTTTTATCATTGCAAATTTTCCAAGCAGTTGTTCCAGACTTCAATGAATAAGTTGTCTTGTCATTGTTTTATATCAGAGGGACCTGGTTATAAATATCATGCAGGGGGACCTGTTCTGTCCAAGAAGACCATGCTACCAGCACCAGCAGTAATATCAACAGTATGGGACCTGTTTAGACACACAAAAGGGACCTGTTAGGAGATTGATACTTCAAAAGAAAATCACTTCAACACAGCTTCAGCAAGTTTCTACAAAAGCAGGATCAAGACTTCATCAATCAAGCACCCAAGCTCAGCAGCACCTGCACGCACACAAAGAATTGCATGAACATCTTCAGCACTGCAGAGGGACCTGTTATGAACAACAAAGAAATCAAACAACAGTCAAAAGTTAGCTCTACTCAGCATGTCAATGCAACAGCAGTCAAACAGTGTAATGCATTCCTTGCTTTTAACACTTAATTTCTTAGATTAATTTTTATGTTAATTCTAATACTTATGACTGTTAATAATTAATTCCAAAGGCACATTTTCCTATCCTCTCTTATTCCCCTAATTCTTCCCTACTCCAACCTACTTCCTAATTTAAAATTCATTCACCCCTCACTCCAATATTCCCTAAGCATCCTACAGCCATTTACCGCCATATCCACTTCCTAAATCTACACCTCCCATTAGATGAGTACCAACAGGACACGTGGCAATATTTTTGAAAAAAAATAATAATAATAAATTAAAAAGGGTAATTATACCAAGGCAAGCGACAGCAGGCCTATTCATTAAGTTGCATGGGCCGAATGATGATTCACCACCCGACATACATACACCTCTCAGCGCTCCTATCATAATATTTATGCAAGTGATACTATCATTATTACTCTGTTTTTTTTAAATTGAATACACTCTGAACCGAGCTTCATTAACAAAGGAGAAAACAGTGGTCATTTTACTCGTTCTCAGGATTATATATGTTGGTGTATAACTCTATTTGCATACGCTGGTGCATAAGCTTCCACAGCAAGGACCGAGGGCAGAGAACGCATCCGGTTTCGGATCTCATCGAGCTACATAACAAGCCGACCCAGCATTACAGTGAACATTAAAGGAGCGACTATCTCAGGTAATAAACTCAGACCTCCTTGTCAAATTCGCAAGTTAGGAAGCTCGACCCTCTCCCAAGATGACAAATAGGGTCGAGCCAAATGTATTTGATAGCTCTCAGTACCACGAGGACTGTATTTCGATTCTGAGGGAAATACAGTGGCTACCCTTTTTAGAAAAATTCCATGGAAGCAACGAAGAAGTTTCCAAGAAATTTGCCTTCACGTTTAATGGAGAGAAAGCCTTGATAGGCACTTTCTCATTTAGGGTCTCAGAGGACACCATTGCCCAAGCAACAGGGGTTAGCCTAGAGGGAGAAAAATACTTCAAAACCAAACAGTTCAAAGAAAAATCGTGGACCCAATTCATGTCCAGGTCACGAGTCTCAGCGGTCAATTGGAAGAAGGGCGTTCCAAGAAGTTGGCTAGTGCATCCTTGGGACGAAATGGTTTACATACTTCAAAAGTTTGTGACCTGTGAGGGCCGCTACAGCATTGTCTATTTGTATCACATCAAGTTGTTGCTGCACATAAAGAAACAATGTGTCATTAGTTTACCATATTTCTTATTGCATAGCCTAACCAAGATGTCCAAAACCATTCAGAAGCAGAAAGGAAACGAAGACAAAAGTTTATACCATTTTGGTTTAATCAAAATTCTCATTGAAGATGAAATGCAAAGAAGAGGGAAAACATGGAAGGAGTTCTTAGCTGCCAACCAAATCAGGGATGAGGAAGACAAAGAGAAATCACAAGAGGACTCAGGGTTTATGAAAGACATTGATGAGGAGATTCCAGCATCATCCAGAGCTAACAAGATACCCCCACCTGTGAGCAGCATAAGGACTAGACAAATAAGAAAGGAAGATGCAAAAAGGGTAGAACAAGACAAAGTCTTCACCACTTACTCAAGAAGAACGAGAAGGGCATCGAAACTTCAGTTGCAAGAAAAATCTAATGCACCTATACAGATGGACATTCAGAGCAGTGATCATTCACCACCAAGGCCAGGAGACGATGTGGATATTGAATGCCATTCACCCCCAGGAGATGATATAGAGGTCGAGAGCAATAATAAACAGGAAAGAGGGTCACCACCTCCCAGTAAGAAGCAGAAGAAATTAGAGAGACAAATCGAAAAACTAAAAGAGGAGATCATGGAGGCCAACATGTTAGAGAAAGTTATTAAAAAGGAAAATGAAATGCTCCATACACAGAGCAAAGAAATTCAAAAGAAAAATGAAAAGTTAAAAGAGCGGGTTAATGAGCTGGAAGCTGAGCAGACATGCATTTGCAAGTGGGCCACCAAGTGGTACAACCAAAAGAAGACCCTCAAGGAAAAGTACAGAATACTGAAGCAAGAGCTCCATGACCAGAAAGATGCCTAGGTGAAGAAGAACGTAGACACATTACTCAAGGCAGCAGAGGTACAGGCAGGGACCGAGTTTAAAGGAAGCACTTCAGGGTTAGCATGAGGAAATGCTAAGTCATTAAGTCGGGGAGAGATGTTGGTACCATTCTATGACCCTTTTTTCCCTCCCAAAACATGACCATTTCCTACCTCTTTTCATCATTTATCCCTCAAATGCCTTGGAAATTGATTAATTAATAATTTTATAGTTGTTGAATTGCATTTAAATTGATTTAGGGGTTTTGTGTTAATAAATTATGATTTTTGGCATAAATAACTACAGGAAGTCTCAACAACCTGTAAATGGCTTATCATTTGACATGTGGCATGATAGCCAGGCCAGAGCGAAAGTTATGGGCGAAAAGAGGAATGTCCAAGCATGGAAAAGCACCTATCCCGCAACGGAAACATCCCTCCTATATGGGCGGTCAATGCCTGGTCAACTATGGCATGTTGGCACAAAGGCAGCAACAACACTCAGTTACAGTCAATCCGATTTTTAGTTGTTTCCTAGTTTTTATGTGCGTAAGTTAGGATAGGAACATCCTTGCTTTTTTGTAAAAGCAGCAACAACTACCCATGGATGAACATCCATTTTTCAAAGGATGTGAATGTATGTAATTAAAAGGCCGAACCTGGTTATATGTTAATTTACCTTTTGATACTCCAGACTTTTACGTTTACATATACATTTCTTGTGAACATAGATTTTGATTTAATATAAGGTTGCATTATAATCTCTGTGCATTGTTTTAATATTGTGATCGTGGAGTAACTATCTCGGTGTGCCAAGAATGCAGACGGGCCCTGCGTGCATGGTATACCGATATTTTAATTACGTTTACATTGTATTTACATCGTGATTTTAATTACATTTTACAGTCAAGCGTTTGAATGGTATTTGATATCGATTTATATGCTCAGGGATTTGATTGATGCTTACGTTTGTGTTTATGAATGCGCTGTTAGATATCTATGTATGCGCTTGAACAAACCCTCATCTGGATTGTGAATCATATCCTGTAAAGGATTCGATCTAGGGTTGCTTTGTAAAGCACTGCTATGGACGATGCTTATGATTTTTACTTTGCATGTTTATAATAAATATTCATGACTGTTGAGTGCCATTAAACAGGGGTTTCATGTTTGGTGTCTCTGTAAGGGGACCAAAGCCTTTAAATATAGTGATACACAGCATGTTATGGATTGCATTTTAGTTGTTAATGACATATGGTTTGATGCTTAGTTAAAGCTTTGATTGATAGTTTAATATTAGATCTAGTCTTAGCACTGTACATAGGAATCATAGGCCTAGAGTAGATCCTTTATGTCTATATATTTTAGGCACACACCTCTAAGTATACGCACCCTGGTTGATAATAAATTTAGCCCAATCTAGCACCCTATATAGGACACTACAAATCTTCTGAGAAAATTGATCTTACCAAGGAAAGATTGAATCTCTTTCTTGGATCTTGGAAGTGTTAAATCTTGAATTGCAATCACTCTTGTTGGATCAATCCTTACTCCATTTTTAGAAACTATGTGTCCCAACATCTTACCTTCTTTGAGAGAAAAATGAGACTTCTTCGGATTCAAGGATATACCATATTTTCTGCATTTAACAAATACTTGTCTCAAGTACTGAAGGTGCTCTTGATCTGAAGCTGAAAAAAACAATAATGTCATCCAAATATATGACCAAGAACTTGTCCTTTTCTCCAATGAATGCAAAGTCCATAGCACATTAGAAAGTAGCTCCAACATTCATGAGCCCAAATGACATCTTTGCATACATGAATGTACCCCAAGGAATAGTGAATTTTTTCTTCTCTCGATCTTCTGGCCAAATAGATATTTGATTATACCTAGAAAAACCATCTAACATGGAAATTTTGTTTGACCCAGTCACCTTTTGAAAAATATGCTCCATCTTCAGCAATGGATAGTTCTCTTTCTTGGAGCTTTTGTTAAGATTTCTAAAATCCACACACAATCTGATTTCACCACTTTTCTTTCTTATTGGCACTAGATTGGTAACCCAATCTGAGTATCTCAATAGAATAATGATTTTAGCATCCAACAATTTCTTCACTTCCTTTTCCGTCATTGGTAGCAATAGTGGATTGATTTGCCTTAACTTTTGCCGGAAAGGTTTAGTACCATATTTCAATGGTATTTTATGATCAATGATAGATGTATCATATGTCTTAAGATATTCATATTTCCATGCAAAATCATCAACAAATTCACAAAACAGCTTATGATATTCCATCTTTCTTTCATCTAACGATCTTTTGACAACTTCACATACCTTGGTTCTTGTGTTGTACCCAAGTTGAAATCATTTAATTCAACATCTGCTTCAGCTAACTATGGCTTAACTGCAACATCATTCTGATCAAAAAGTTTCTCAAGTGGAATTAACCCCTTGGGAATATGACTGGTATGCAGTTGTATGATAGGATGATTAGAAATTTCTTTTTTAGATTTATGGAATCTTGATGATGAACATCAACTTGTGGTAGGTATTCTTCTTTATCAATATTTAGAACAACAAACTCTTCAGCAACTTCAATGAATTTGCTGATCTCTTGGTCATCTTCAAAAACTTTCCAATGCTTAACATTATCAGGAATGTTAGGTCTGAACCTAACTTCCACTTCATATTTCAACTTTACAGGCGTTGGAATTTTGAATGAGTTGGCTAAAATAGAGTGAATCTGCTAGAATATTGCTTTCTCTTGGTACAAAAGAAATGTTAAAGGCTAGGAAGGAGTCTTCTACCATGTCCCAGACTGCATTCCTGTAATCTTCGAGTCTAGGATGCTTAGTTTGATAAACATTTCTGATTTGCTGAATAATAAGTTCAGCATCTCCAAAAACAAAAATTTTTGATATATTCATATATTTTTCCTTTTTTAAGCCAATTAACAGAGCTTCGTATTCAGCCACATTATTAGTTGTCTCAAATTCAAGTTTGAAAGAGAAAGTGAAACTTTCCTTCAAGGGAGAAATAAGAAAAATCCCTGCACCAGCACCTTCTTTGGAACATGAGCCATCAAAAGACATTTTCCATACCTTCGATCCTTCATGACTGATCTAATTTTTTGCAGGCTTTAAAATCTGAAAATTTTCTGTAGGTAAGGCGGAGTCAACCATATGTAGAATACTTGAAACAACTCCAGTTGTTCTAGCATATATTAGATGATTAGTAGGGTCTTTGCTGTCACTAATGATATATGCCAGCTGAGCTTCTCTGTAAAGTCTTCTTTGTTCTTCTCCAAAAACAAGAGAAATAGCATAAGTTAAATCCATTTGCAGGGTTCCTCCCAACCTTTTAATCCATGACCTAGAAGGTAACATACCAAATTTGGGAGGGATATCAGCTACAACAATATCCATTACCATCCCTCTTATAGGTAACTAAAAAAGACTTACTGCAAGGTCTTTGATGACACCAAGGCATTGGACTTTCTGGGAATCAAAAGAATAGAGATCTTGGCACTCGCTAGTTATCTCAAGACCTAGTTCATCCATAACTACCTTGGGCATTAGATTATGTGAAGCTCCAGAGTCCATAAGACAATTATGTAGGGTCTTTTCATGAATATTCGGAGATAGATATAAGGGAGTGGTAGAGTCATCTTTTTCTTATACCAATGGACCTAAAATAATAGTGGGCTTATCATTTTGAAGGTTAAAAAGTCAAAGACTACTTCAATAGGTGAAGGCTGACAAGATTTCAATAAAGTATTTTTGAAATCTTGATTTCTCATGAGTTCTATAAGGGGAACATGAATCTTGATCTTATGAATCTCATTTTCAAAATTGAAAGAAGAGTGTGGTTTGTGAATAGTTTTGACCTCAAGTGAAGGCAAATCAGATGCTACCAAAACTTCTGGTTTGTCGGGTTTAGTCACTTGTTTCTCTACTAGAATATCGAGTGCTATTAGAATTTCTGGTCTGTGAGATTTTTTCGCTAAAACTTTAACTGCATCTTTATTCTTCTTTGGCTATACAACAGGCTTAGAAGTGTCATCATTTTTCTTTTATCTAAGATTGTATCTGCTTTGATGATCAACTGCGATCATGGAATCATTAGGACTCACTTCATTATTCTGAGTATATGACTTGAAGTCTTCATACTGTGCTTGTGTAAGATAAATCATCCCTTCTTTGTCTCTAAGACAATTTATATCAGCACCTCTTTCCAACCCTTCAACTTCTTCTTCATCTTCAAATACAACATTCTACAATGGAGGCTGCACCTTTTGATCATCAACATCTCTTCTTTCTCTCTGCAAAATTTGAGGAGCATTAGGTCTTCTAAACTGCTATCTATTTGGAAAATCAAATGAAAATTTCAGGTAGTAGATGGTCTTGATTCCATCTTCAACTTAGAAATTTTAGTAGTCAATGATTTGACGATCTTGGTAAGCTCATCTAGCTTGGGATCTATGTCAGAAGTTCCTGAAGTAGAAACTTAAGCTTCTTGCTCTTTTTTCTCTGTCAATCCCTCCTCCAAGTCTATTAGCTACTAATATATTTGATTCTACCTCTAGTGCTTTGTCTTGCATTTTTGATAACGTAGAAGATATTATTTCTCTCAACAACAAACAAAAGTCAGGATCAAAAGCACTAGCATAATTGATTTTATATGAAGCTTCAGTAGGCTTGATCTCAGTAGGTATCTTGACATACATTTGATTGAATCTCTTAGAAAAATCAGAAACTGATTCTCGTTTTCTTTTAATTGCACAAAATTCTGTGATATAATACAAAAAATCTTTCTTGTCACCCCATTTTCTTAAAAATGTATCATCTAGGACTTCAATTCTAGTGATGCTACTAGCTATCAAAGATTTAAACCATTTCCTTACATCGCCCTCAAGGCTCTAAACAAAAACTCTCATCCAAAAATCTTCATGCTCAATGTTCAGATTATCAGCATAAGCATAAAAATTAGCAAGATGTTCTTCAGTTGTTACCTCCCCTTCACCATTAAATTTAGGCATATAGTTGAGATAATCTCCTACAGGTGTTGCATTCATAGGATGAGGTAAAACTAGAGGAGCATACCTAGCAACAACAATTGCATCCATTCGGTTAAGCGGTGGATTAGGACTTGCCATGGTGTGAGTTACTGGAATTTGTGGAATAACAATTGGGGGATTTGATATTTGTGGAATAACTATTTGAGGATTTTAAACAGTAGATGAGGAAGCACCAACACTTAATGTAGAGGCTATTTGTTGACTGGAAAACGAGAGAGGTACATATATTTTTGTAAAACCAGGAGACAAAATTTGTTGTACTTTTTTAGGAATAGCTTTTGAAAAACTAGAAATAGAAGAAACAAGATTTCACTTGCTCTTTTTATTGATTAGCTTCTCAGGACCAGGGACTTGGTTGTTCAAAGGAGAATATGGGTTTGCCCTGGTTCTAGCCTTTCTTGGAGGCAGAACTTCAACAAGGGAGTCGCCAGGTGTAAAGTAGTCTAAAAAGATAGCTGGAATAGTACACCTCAGAACCAGACTTATAACTTTGTCATTTACCTAGAGACAAACTTCAATTAACCTCCCTGACAATGGGGCGAAAGATGTTAGCACAAGGAGTTACTCCTAGACTGCAAAAGGAGTAAGCCTTACACATCATGATTTCATTTCAAAATTTAAGAGGTTTTTTTTTAGTGGTGGGATGGCTTCTGAAGAAGTTTTGAAATGATTGTGTTCCTCTTTAATTTTCATTCATTTGGCAAGCTGTGGCATGCATAAATTGTATGGTTAAGTGAGTAGTATAGGGGAGCAGAGGAAAGAGAACAGGTAGTTGATATTATCCTAAGAAACCGAGTATCTTAAGACAATCACTTCAACTACATAAAGCCTTGTAGCAAACTCTATTTTATGACAAGGAGAATAAAAGTTAGAAAGTAGGAAAAAGTATAAAGTATTTCACAAATCCTTTGTGAAACCTTCACTAACAATTTCTACTTAAACTGATTTCATGATTTACAACAAATTGGATAGTATATAAGTCATCATTATATCCTCTTAATGATTCGCATGTGTACTATACTAGCTACTGCAATTTATCATTTAAAAGATTAAAACAAGCTTGACAAGGAAAACAACAATTAGGAAGTAAAAACAAGTATAAAGTATCTCACAAATCCTTTGTGAATCGTTCACTAGCAAGTTCTACTTGAACACATATTATAATTTATATAAAACTAGACAATAGATAAGTCATCATTATATCCTCTTAATGATTCTCACTCATGTTATACTAGCTACTGCAAATTTATAATTGAGAAAGTTGAAAACAAAAGATAGACAAACCACACATTAGATATGACTTGAATCGCAAAATCCTCCAACATGAAGTGTAGAAAAATCTATTTTATTAACCTGAGTCTTCAGGCGAACCAAAATCCAACCCTGAAATGATATCTACAAAAGGTATATATAGGGAGAGAGGCACCAACTCTAGCTCTCCTAAATTGGTGGTTCCACTATATTCTTGTTACATGAGTGCCTTTTAGACATTAAGATCATCTTCCGATTGAATTACAAAAGAAAGTACATGTGTAGATGAGAAGAAGAGGAAGAATGACACTTTGTTGCTGGAAAACTGACTGGCTGCCCCTTTTGCTGTTGAATTTTCTCTTTATGGTCTTGCCTATTGAATGATTATATGTCTTCATTAAACATAACCTTCAACAACCTCATAACTGTCTCATATCCATCATCTTTATTATCCATATCATTATGAGTTTCTATCTTCCAAAACAAGCCCGGAGGTTTGCTGCTAACAGTTGTATATTTCTGTTGTGACAGGTGCTACCAGAAATTTCGGTAATACTTGAAATGGCAAAAAAATTGGAAACATTTCGAAACTTTCAATAGGATAATCTTCCCACTTTAAAATCTCAACAAAAATGCTTTGAAATACCCCTTCATCCTATGTGAGTTGCATCCTCTGCAAGCTTATCCAAGTTGGTTTTAATTCTAGCAGATTTAGACCTTGTGATTTTTGTTGTCTTATTTGATGATGGTCTCTCTCTTTTCTGCTTCTTTTTGGATCTTTTTCCTTTTGGAAGACTCTGATGGCTGGTCCATGGGAGCTTTTTCTCTTTGTTTCTTCAAGGATCTTCTGATTTTTGCAATTGAGGGATCCTCGATCTGCAGCTCTGTAGGTTGTTCTTCTATAACTATTAGTTCAGTTAGCAAACTTGGGTTATTTTGGGCCTTTGATTTCAGTCTGTATTTGTTGTTTTCCATAGTGTGCCTCCTCCTAGTTCCAACAACTAGTTTTAGCTCTTCCTTCTTGTTTTTATTGGTTCTTGTATACCTTGTGTCCTTCAATATTTCCTCATCAGAATCAAGAGGCTAGTCTTCTTTTTGTTTTTCATGTGCTTCCAGAATTTCAGGAAAAGGTTACATAAGAAGACAAGGTTTAATAGGAGGAACCATTTTTTAGCTTTCAACTTTTTGGGCATAAAATCTTTCTCCTTGCTCCTTTTTCTTTTCAGTTTTAGTAGATGAAGGCTTCTTTTTGGTGCTTTTGGCACCTCTTCTCACACCTTCCCTTATTTTCTTTCTTTTGGACCTTCCCTCTGCTGATGTAGTTTCTAACCTCTTTGTCTGAACCCGTGTTGAAGAGGGATTCACAGTTTCTTGGGGTTTTGGTGTAGGTTGTCCTGCTATGTAAAACAAGAAATGGTCCCAAGTCTGGTTCCTCTCTTTCAATTCTTTTTCAACCAGAACCCTGATAATTTCCTGATGAGACAGACTGTACTTTGATGCTTCTTGATGTCTTTGAATTCAGTATAATATAAGGCAGATTAAGAGTCCTCATACCTGCAAAATGAAACATATGTTGGGTTGTGTTATATTCTTTCCACCACTAGCCCTTCGTTGCGCCAATTGTGAAGTGAGGGGGTCACGGGGGGGGGTGGTAGCCCCCCTATCTAGGGGGTTTGAGGGGGGGTGTCTAGCCCCCCTCTACGAGGTCTAGGGAAGTGCCCTAGGCAAATTTTTTTTTGGACCCTATATTAGGTTGGGTGGACCTACCTATGGTTTTATGCATGGTGTTCACACATGGTTTTGGACGTGATGGTTTTTGGTCGATGGTTTTGGACGTGATGGTTTTCGGTCCATGTTATTGGATTCTTTGGCATGTATAAATATGTATTGTAACATTGAAAGGAACATAATGAAAAATCAAGCCGGTAGTCCTAATTTTAGGATCTAGGGGGAAATCTCTATGTATATATGTTTTATGCGTTATGCTCTCGCATTGTTTATTTTATGTGTTTTAGAATTCGTATGCAGGTAATTTCTGTACGAGGTTAAAACCTATATTTGGTATCGAAGCTATTTTGGCTTCAAGGGGATGCCTTTGTTGCTGAGGGGATTCGCTCAAGCTTGTGGTAGACCCTGTTCAGTGGGAGATCTACGGGATCGATTCTGGTGGTGAAAGAAGATGGAGAGTAGTGGAAAGATAGAGATCGAGAAATTTAATAGTCAGAGTTTTGAGTTATGGAAAATCAAGATGGAGGATTTGTTGGTGGATAAAGAACAGTGGATCACGGTAGATCTGAGTACTAAACCAACAGGAGTGTCCAATGAAGAATGGAAGAAGTTGGATCGGAAGGCAAAGAGCACAATTGATTGTGTGTCTTAGATTAAGTATTGCTGAATGTATCAGGGGAAGCTACGACTAAGGATTTGTGGGACAAGTTAGGGACTTTGTACCAATCTAAGTCTCTGGTGAATAAACTGTTCCTACGGAAAAATATGTATAACCTGAGGATGAAAGATGGAGACTTGGTGATAGAGCATCTAAACGCATTTAATACTGTGGTAAGTCAGTTATTATCTGTTGATAATAAAATCTAAGATGAAGATAAGTGCATCAGTTTTTTGTGTTCTCTACTAGATTCATGGGATAGTTTAGTTATTGAAATAGGTACCAATGCAACTGCCTTGCAGTTTGATGAAATCATCTCATCCTTGCTCACGGAGGAGATGAGAAAAAAAAATATAGAGAGCCAGAATGGTGATGCCTTGTCTGTACGAGGACGGTCCCAGAACATAAACAAAAATATATCATCGAGTGGGAGGTATAAATCTAGAGGGAGATCTAAATATCTAGGAAACCCTGTAAAGGTTGTGTGCTAGAAATGCGGAAAGGAAGGACACTACAAAAGGGACTGTAAATATAAAGCTCTTGAAAAAGGAAAGGGATCTGATGATGCTCCTTTTGCAGAGGTGAAAACCACCTCAGATGAAGGTGGGGGTGTGTACATGGGTTCTTTGAATACACATGTAGATCATGAGCCATGGTTGATTGACTCAGGTGCATCCTTTCACTTTACTCCCCATAGAGAGTGGTTCTGCGAGTATGAGAAATATGATGGTGGTGATTTCTTCTTGGGGGATGACAGGAAGGCTAGAATCATTGGTCACAAAAAAGTAAAGTTGAAGTTGAAAGGTGGAAGGGATAGAACACTTTTGGTTGTTTTGCATATTCCTGCATTGCCCATAAATCTAATTTGTGTAAGCAAGTTGGATGATGCAGGTTTAAAAATAGTGTTCAAGAAAGATATATGCAAGATGGTTCGGGGAGCACTTGTATTTATGTGGGGAGTTCGGATTGGAACTATGTACAAACTATAAGGTAGCACTATTGTTGATGGGTTCAACAGTTCTGTGGTTCTTGAAAGTGGAGCAGAAAATCTAGTGGTCTCTGGATAAAAGACCATGTTATGGCATCAAAGGCTTGGACATATTGGAGAGAAGGGCCTTCGAATACTTCATGGTAAAGGTATGGTAGAAGGTATGAATAGTAGCTCTCTGTATTTTGATTTGAGTGAAAATTTTGTATATGGGAAGCAAAATCAGGTGAGTTTCCCCTTTGGTGGTAAGAGGGCGAAACAAATATTAGAGTTTGTGCGCAGTGATGTGTTTGGATCTATGAAGGTTCCATAACTGGGTAAGTCTGTGTACTATATATCATTTATAGATGACATTTCAAAGAATACATGGATATATTTCCTCAAGAATAAATCTGAAGTCTTTCATAGGTTTAAAGAATTTAAGGCTTTGGTGGAAAACTAGATAGAGAAGAAGATAACGGTGCTAAGGACAGATAACAGTGGAGAGTTTTGTAGTAAGGAATTTGAAGAGTTCTGTAAGAAGTGCGGTATAGCACGGAAGAAGACTACTCCATATACACCTGAGAAAAATGGATTTGTAGAAAGAATGAACAAGACGTTGATGGAAAGGGAAAGAAGCATGCTCAGTGGTGTCGGGTTAGGACAAGAATTCTGGGCAGAGGCGGTGGAGACAACATGTTACCTGGTCAACATATCACCTTCATCAACGTTGGAGGATAAGACTCTACAAGAGGTATGGATTGGTAAGAAACCCTCTCTTTCACATCTGAGGGTATTTGGAGGTGATGCATATGTACATGTTCCAAAGGAGAAAAGAACAAAGTTGGATAGTAAATTTGAAAAGTGCATCTTTATTGGGTATAAGGATGGTTTAAAGGGTTATAAACTTTAGAACCCAATAACAAGGAAGTTTGTGTATAGCTGAGATGTGGTGTTCAGAGAGGTGAAAAATGTTATTAAACATGAAGCCACATGAAAGGAACCTGAGAAGATAGAGTTTGAGCTAGAGGAGGAAGAATTAGACTCTACAACGAAAGAGGAATCAGAAGATGAAGAGCCATAAACTCTAGTTGTGAGAAGATCAGATCAAGAAAGAAGGCAACCAAAAAGGTATAGTCCATTTGCTTTCTGTTCAAATTTTTCTTTATCTATTACTGATGATGATCCTAGAACTGTGAAGGAAGCAGTAGATTCAGAGGATGGAAAGCTCTGAAAGGAGGCCATGGTTGATGAAATGGCATCTTTGCACAAAAATGAGGCTTGGGATATGGTGGAGTTGCAGGCTGGAAGGAAACCCATTGAAAACAAATGGGTGTTCAAGAAGAAGACAAATGCAAAAGGAAAGGTGGAGAAATACAAAGCTTGATTGATAGCAAAAGGTTATTCCCAGATGCCGAGAATTGATTTTGGTGATATTTTTTCTCCTGTTGCCAAGATAGCTTTTATTAGATTACTTTTATCTCTTGCTGCTACTTTTGGTTTTGAGGTAGAACAGATGGATGTGAAGATAACATTTCTTCATGGGGATCTGGAAGAGGAGATCTACATGAAGCAACTTGAAGGCTTTGCGGTGAAGGGTAAGAAAGAACTGGTATGCAAGTTAAAGAATTCTTTGTATGGGTTAAAACAGTCACCAAGGATCTAGTATCCAAAATTTGATACATTTATATGGAGACTTGGCTTCACCAGAAGCAAGGAAGATCACTGTGTGTATTTTAAATTAATTGGTGACCGTGTTATTTATCTGGTCTTGTATGTGGATGATATGTTGCTGGTTAGAAATGACAGAGAAATTGTCCAGGATTTGAAGACCCAATTGTCCTTCAAATTCTACATGAAAGATATTGGTGCTGCAAACTATATTTTGGGCATCGAAATTAAAAGAGATTGGGCAAAGAGGAAGCTCTGGTTAAACTAGATGAAGTATGGTGAGACAATATTATAGAGGATTAATATGCAGAACAGTAAACTGGTGAAGGTTCCTGTTCCTGTAGGTGTGAAGTTATCTGTTGAACAGTGTCCCAAGACACAAGAAGAGGAAGAGGACATGTCCTGGTTCCATATGCAAGTGTCGTCGTTAGCCTGATGTATGCAATTGTCTGTACTAGACTAGACATTGCACATGAAGTGGGAGTATTGAGCAAGTTTATGTCAAAACTGAGAAAGGAGCATTGGACAACAGTGAAGCAGGTTTTAAGGTATTTGCGTGGCACTAGTGATTATGGTTTGTGCTACCTAGGAAGACCAGGATTGGATAGGGTTTTGGATATCTGTGGCTTTGTTGATGCAAACTGGGTTGGAGATCTAGATCAGAGAAGATCTACAAGTGGGTATGTGTTTAACATATTTGGAGGTACAATCATCTGGATGAGTAAGAAATAATCTGTAGTGGCATTATCAACTACATAGGTAGAATACATGGCAGCCACTCATGTAAGCAAGGAAGCAGTTTGATTGCAGAGATTGTGTTCAAGTATGGGGTTAGTACACGAAGCTATAAGGATAAACTGTGACAACCAAAGTGAAATTTTCTTAGCAAAGAAACCTACTTATTGTTAGTGTTAGTATCTGCATACTTCCATCAGAGATCAAAATTCACTATTTGCATATGCATTTTAGGAGTCCCATACTGAAAATTTTGCATCATTCCATTAGGTCATGATATACTAATCCTTTGATGGTTTCTTTCTCTTCAGAAAATATTTTCCTCATAGACTATACTTGCTGATCCTTCTTCAGAATGTCTTCATTTAGGGTTTCATAATTAATCTGTAGTTCACTTCATTATGTCTAGGGTTTCATCACCAAGGTCAAGAAACTGAGTTCAAAGTTAAATAAAGTTAAGAAGGGTATGAGGATGATCAATAAGTCATGCATGATGGCTTGTAAGACATAGTTACTGAAATTATTATCTTTTAAACCTAATCTAATTTTCACCTCAAAACATGTTTTTGAGGTGAAAATAGAGTATTTTAGTTTATTTTGTATTTCATATGTAATTTTAAGTTCTTATATGTAATAAGTGATCTCAGCTGCATTAGAGCATTTCTCCTTGCTGCAATACGAAAAAACACTGCAAAATTCATGCCAAATTGAGCATTTATCCACCTGCAAAGATACAAGAAGAAAAGGCATTAAAACAGAGTTTTGAAAAATAACTAGAAACATTGAAAAGTGGGTTTTTCAAGTGAAAAAATTAAAATCTTCCTCTATTTAAACCTTCATACTTCATTTTCAAAATTCATTGTCTTCGTTTTCCAAGCAAGAAAGTGAAAGGGAGAAGGAAGAAAATCGAGTTTTAAGTGAGTTTGAGAAAAAAAGGCCCGGTGCTGCACTTTTGGTTGAAGGGCACTACGCTTTTGGCTGAGACAGAGTGGCGTTGCGCTTATAGAGGGAGGCACTGCGTTTTTCACCTGGCGCTGTGCTTTTCTCCGTTTTTTCCAGCGCAAAATTGAACGAGCGCTGCGATTTTTTCATGGCGCTCCACTTCTGAGCAAAGGCACTGCGCTTTTCCCAAAAATGGCCAAAAACCTCCAAAGCTTCCAACATACCTCAAATTTGCTTTGCTCTCCTTTATACAAGTAAGTACAAGTCCTTCATCTTGGCTTTGGGTTGCTAAATCTAATTTGCAAGCATCATTGGTCATTGGAATCTTGAAACCCTAAAAACCCTGAAGTTTTCCCTAATTCTATCTAAACCCTAACTCCTTCCTACTCCTCTCAACACCCATCCCTACATTAATAAAATCACCCTATTCTTTTTCCCTCTTTCCCACTATTCCTTCACATTCGCTTCTATCTCTTTTCCCAAGAACTCAAGGCACAAAGCACTTATTCTCATTTCCATTCATTTCTAGTTGCAAGAACTTTTTTCATCCCCTCATTTCTCATTTCCACACACCTCAACCTTGCACACATGGACCTGGAAGACCAAGATTATGAGGAGGAGAACACAGCCAATGATACCTCAGCTAATGGAGCCATGAACCGAGAAAACCACACAAGGGAGGCAATATTATCATAAAAGAGACATCAAACCTTAGGGAATTGTAGGCCTCCGAGTTGACTGTCACATGCTTCAAGTGCCTTGGCTACTATGAATTCTATGAATAGGTTGAGAGAGTGCAATATCACCCAGAGCTCGCTAGGATTTTTGCATCACTTCTTCATGATAATAGGGTGACTCTTGTTGGGGTAACTTTCACCATTTCTTCTTCCATTATTTTAGATGCCACCAGGATTGCTAATGTAGGGGAGAAGTGGTTCAAGCGCCATGATTTAAATGAGTACTATTATGAACCCTATATCAAACCTCAGTACAGAAATCAGGTGAAGAGACTGTTTCCTTTTAAGTTTCTTGAGAACAAGTATGTCCCCATGATGAAGATCATCATGAAGTATTTTACTTGTGAGGGTCAGTTCTCCAGGCTGTAGACTTATCATATCAGGATCCTCATGCATTTTATCAGGGTGAGGATGTTAAACATCCCTTATTACTTGTTCAGGAGTATTGAGAAGATGGCTTTTATTGTCTCAAGAAAGCCTTACCCTCAGTAGATGATAAACCTTTATCATTACTCCCTGATCAAGATCATTATGCTTCATCATCTTAGTCTCCTTAACATCCCTTGGGAGACCTTCATTTCTCATGAGATCTTTAGAGGTCCTCAAATTCCTCCACCAGTGCCTCAAGAGGCAGGAAGACCTTCTAGCCTAGCTAAAATAGATGAAGAGGCCAAGGAGACGAGAACTACTGAAGTGCCTGTTTTCATGACATATCAAAGGGGCACTAGGAGATTATTTGCAGCAGATAGGGGAGTGTTTTTTCCATGAGATGTGGAAGGGGACTTGCCTTCTTCATCAACTTATAGGAAAATGCTAACTCCACAACATGTGGAATGGGCTTTAGCTTCTTCATCAAAACAACAGGTATAGGTACAGTAGTTGCACAAAGGGAAGGAAAAGGTGCAGGAGGAAGACCTTGATGATGAGGAGGAAAGAGACTTTGATCTAGCAGAGCATGATGAGTTTGAGCAGCATGATGCTTAGACCATTGATATAGAGACTCAGAATCAAGAAACCATCAAAGACATCATCATATGGGAAAGGGAAGCTCAAGTTCAAGCTTTTGCAGACAATTTGGAGAGGGCCAAATATGTCATCACATATTTGGAGCAAGGAAACAAGCAATTGAGTGACAAACAAGTCCTCATGGAGCTATAAATGCTCAAGATGAAACGATAAAGTGGAAATGAGGCACAAGTTACTTTGACCCTATTGAAAATGATAGAGAGACTTGGCTTGAGAGAGTCAACTTGCACCTTGATAAGTTGCTATGAAATGCCAACAAGGATAATAAGATGATTGGACACATGGCCTATCATTACAAGACTCGAAACAAGATTTGTAATATGAGGATCAAGAGAATGAAAGCTAGGCTAAGGCGGGGCTTGAAAGGAAAGAAAGAGGATGATAGAAGTAGAATGTTGGCTGAAGCCTCTTTGGCTTAGCAAAGCACATGATGGTGGTGCTTCACACAAATTTTGGGCAAGTTTTGAAATTTTTTTGTCATTTTCAATTTTGAATTTTATTACACAGAAAACTGTCGGTGGCGTTGCACTTTTCCTAGGGGAACCATTTGAATAAATGGCTTGTAGTTTTGGATTTAGAAAGATGTGGACATGCACCCCAGCAAGTTTCAGAAGTTTTGGGGTAGAACTGGTCCACCAAGAGGTCAAAAAACACCCTAAAAATGACTTTTCTGCCACTATTTGGACACACAGAAGCAGTCTTGGGAGAATCAAGTTTTATGGGGTCAAATGAGATACAAATAAATAAATTTTAGGTTTTCTATAAAGTAGGCTTGAATACCTTTCCAACAAGCTATCATGGGCTCAATTTGGATGCCAGGAAGGTCTCCAAAAGGGACCTGAAAGTGGCACTGCGCTTTTCACAGTTTTTGCTTAGGGTTGCTATTTTTCTCGTTTTTGACTATAATCATGGATTCTCTCTCATGGTGGATGATTTACCTATGAAAATGATGTCATTGCTTGTAAATATGATGGATGAATAGTAATAGAAGGTAGATTTATTGCATAGGAGTTAGTTTAAGCCTAAATGAATCAGTTTTTCACTTTTAGAGGCAAGTTGTTAATGATGCCTATATTCCTATTTCTTGTTCAGTATTAGTTAGATTAGCTCCTCATCTTGGGGATTCAACCCCTGAGGATGGGAGGAGGTTGAAACAATGCCTATATCTTCTTATTCTTTCTCTTTATGAGGGGTTGGACTCAGTTGGATACTCAGAGCTTGATTGTACATCATTGTAAGCAGTTTAGCAAGGAGATTAATAAGATTTGCAACTATTTTTATGGGATCCCTGTGGTATGGAGTTTTAGTACAATTTCCTCTTTTTTGATCATTTTTTTAAATGTTTTATGTATGCCATTATTCATTTCATTGCTTCTAGTTGAATGCTTTCAAGTTTGATAAGTAGAATCCATTGTATCAGTGCTCTACCTTGGGAAACCAGTCAACATTTCATGTTTTCTGCTGTTTAAGAAGGATCCATGATTGTCACATGCCCTTCTTAGCTCCTCATCAGCCTTAAACACCTCACATAATCAAGCCTAAAGTGCTAAAGCCTATTCCTACCATGCCATATAGAACATTCTACATTTCTAACTTAATTTCCTAGACCTAAACTGCCCAGCTCCACCTGATCCAGCCAAACACCAACAAATTTCAATCAAAACTTTCAAGCTACTATACCTAGCCTAAATCCTTTACCTAATCAAGTATTTTGACTGAGATCCTTACGGAGAGAGCCATCTCCTGACCTAGTAGGGCTAGATACTAGGATGAGCTTGGTTTATGGTTACCCTGGCATTGCCTCCCTTTAGCCTAAGGTCAATCTAGGGGATAACACTTATCATTCAAAGACAAAGCACATTGATGTCCAGTATCAATTTGTGAGGGATATGATAGAAGACAAAAAGGTGTTGCTGGTAAAGGTGGACACTTTGAAGAATACTATAGATGCATTGAAAAAATATATGGGCTTTGAGAAGTTCTCTTGGTGTAGAAAAACAATGGGCGTTTCATGGCTAGATAAATGACTAAGCTCTCCTTTGGCCCCCTGTGGAAGGAAAACAATAAGTGGGAGAATGTTGGGTTCTGTTATATTCTTTCCATAACTAGCCCACATAGTTTACGGGGGGCCTAGAGGGGGGGCAAAGCCCCCCCTTTATTGCGCTGACTGCGTGGCTGGGGGTCATAGGGGGTTTGAGGGGGGCAGTTATCCCCCCTCTACGAGTCAAAGGCAGCGCCGGGAGGAAATTGTTTTTGGTCCCTATATTAGGTTAGGTGAACCTACCTATGGTTTTGTGCATGGTTTTTGCACATGGTTTTGGACGCGATAATTTTTGGTCCATGGTTTTGGATGCGATGGTTTTCGTTCCATGGTATTGGATGCTTTGGTGTGTATAAATATGTATTGTAACATTGAAAGGAACATAATGAAAAATCAAGCTAGTAGTCCCTGTTTTGGGATCTAAGGGAAAATATCTTTGTATATGTGCTTTATGTGTTATGCTCTCGCATTGTTTATTTTATGTTTTTTAGAATTTGTATGTAGGTAATTTCTGTACGGGGTTAAAACCTACAACATAAATCTCATATGGTAAAGAAAACTACTATATATCTTCTCTCACAAGTGAGGAAAATCTTGACTAGCTTGACTGTTTCTTCCCATTCTTTCTTCAGATAATTTTTGGGAATTCCTTTGGCCCAGTTAGGATCTTTGTATTCATCTTTGATAAAAGCATTGAGATCTCCTCCTGTAATAAGTTGTCCTTTAAACCACTTTTCTCCTTCTTGGGGAAGGTTAAAAACCTCTGCAATAGATTGTTTTGAAACCTGCAACTGAAAACCAAAAATGGTAGCTTCTTGTCCATTGAAAGTCTAAGAAAATTCACGGACTACTCCTTGATGTGATTCTCCTAACCTCGTGTAGAGTGGATACTAGCTTTCTTGAATAAACATCCTTCTGACCTTCGGATTAACATCGACTAACTCAACTCCTTGTGGTTCAATTCTCTTGAGCTTTCCACCTTTCCTAGACTTTGGTGCCATAGAATATCTGCTTGTTGATTATCAAGAATAGGTGTAAAAGTGTGAAAGCTTACCCAAAAGCTGTTGCAACTATCTTGAGTTAGGCTACCTGGAAATCTGGGATATGTTCTTAAACTCCTTTATCAATGTCTCCTTAGCTGCTCTTCAGAAATTCGAAATGGTGACATTTCCTTCACTTTCGAATATTTGAGATGAAGCTATGGCTCAATCTCCCATGCATATAACCTTGATGATTACACAAGATTTCATGTCATGATAGACAACATGTAGTTGTAATAATGAAGTTGAGTTGCCTTGGAAAGTCCAATTGATCTGCTACATGTGGCTATACGAGAATCTTGCAAATCTGGCAATTTTCCTGCATTAATTCAGACTGGCCGGAAATTCCGGTAGCGCATTATGTGGAATGGGAAGAATGACCATTGGAATTTAAATTACTGTTGAGACTGACGTTGTAGACACGCTTAAGATTTTGGGAAACCCAAGTTATTTAAGAAGGGTGGGGTAGAAAACAGTTGGCTATGGCTGTGGCTGACACCTAGCAAACATGATAAACCAAAACGATTAATGACTCACTTGACTTGACTTGGAGTTTGTGACCTATACAATCATGAAATTTCATGATTTGGATTATATATTCCATTATTCTGACACATGGACAATTGAAAACGATTGCATTTTCATCTTTTATTTTAAAAACGGGAAACGCTACTGAATAATCTGGTAGCATCGGAAATTTTTAAAAGAAAACAGGAAATAAAACAATAATGGAAAGATTGTCCAAAAAACCAGGGGAGGCTGTCTAAACGAGAAAATTGGGCACTACCACAAATTCGGTAGCGTTTTATTTTTTTTGAAATTTACAAAATTAATCCTAAAAAACTTAAATTTCAAAACCTACTCATCACTTAGCCTAGAACTGTGCTAACAGGGGAAATTGAGTGAGGAAAGTGGTTGAAAGCACGCCTGAACTAGAGGTGGTCTGTGATGGGTGACCTCTCGAGAAGTCTTGGTTACTCGGTGCAAGCCCCGGAAGTGATGATTGACACTATGTGATTCATTTCACTAGTTTCAATACCACTGCTTCACCCTTATGAGCATCACCTGATGCAATGACTGCTAATTGGACTATTAAAAAATCATGAGAAATTAGTCATTTGTGGCTACTCTCATGGAAATGGTCATACATGAATGACTTACTTAACGCAGTTGAATCCCAAAAAATAATATCTAATCTTTCCAAAAGTTAATTGGAAATTTATGTAATTCATATAAAATCCAATTCTACATATTTGAATTAAAAGGGCCTTCCTATTTGACTTGGAAAAAGAGAGTTAATGTTGAGCCCGAAAATCTTGCGGAACTTCACTGAAATTGCCCTACATATACAGTGGAAAACAAAGGGAATGAGAGGAGTGGAGACTGGAAAATATGATTATTATTGGAATTTTGTTTAGTCAATAGAAATTCAATCGTTTGAGTTTTGTTTAATTGATATAGATTCATTCATACTGAAAAACCAAGAAAACGCGATGGGCAAAAGAAAAAGTGGGGAAGTTATATTTTGATTTTTCATATTTTTTTGTAATTTGATAAAGTATCATAAATTTGTGGTTTTATATTTTTTTTAATTGTTATTTGATTATATTTTTTTAATTTTTATTTGATTATATTTTTTGAATTGTAATTTGATATAAAGTATCATGAATTTTGTGGTTTTATATTTTTTAGTCGTGATTATACAATGTTAATATATTAGTTTAAATCTATTTCAACTCCAAATTTACTCTAAAAGATATTTGATCCTTTTTTTTTTAGTTCAAGCTTCTGTGATCCATAATTAATTAAGGAAAGTCTTTTGGTAGAAATCACATAAGATAAATTTTTGGCCGACACGTTTCGAACCAACAAGTGTGGTTCATCATCGGGACCAGATGAAGAGGAAAACCATGGCAAATTCTTAAATAAAGAGCAATGCAAAGACCATAATATGAAAATTTTAGAAGCCACATATATAAATTTATTCTAGAATAGTTTAAAAGAGAGAGAGAGGATTCATTTCGTTTTTTATCCTTCTACAAACTTGTGACAATTTATTTTTCTTTGAAGCAATTCCCTATTCTCTTCCCAATCTCTGATCATCTGAATTTATTGAATTGTTGTAGGTTTTTTAAAGCCATTCCATGACTACATTTTCTTTCTTCCTTCCAAGTACTTGTATCACTAATATTTGGTCCATGAGAGCCCCATCCTAGTCCCTTGGGGATGAATTAATTTTATTTTATGCTTAAGTAACAAGATTTTATGACTGTTATTTAAGCACTTCAATTTATTCTAAAAGTTTAACTTTGTAAATTACTATATTGATTCTCACAAAGAGATTATTTCAAGAATGTATGTCATTTGTGATTTTGAAACTTCAATTTTTGAATAATAAGTAAGAACCTCGTGAATGTTTTCCTATGCTCTTATGTTTTTAGATGTATGAAATCATTTTATAGTTCCATTAGTAGTTAAACCAATACTTTATGTTTCTATTTATTTGATTTTTCTTAAAATATATTTCCTCATGTATATTTATGAATGACAATGTGGACTGAATTTGTGAGTACATAATTTATTTCTCTATCATTTCATTTTTACTTTGAAAAACACCTGGTCTACCCGCAAATGCATGCACTAAATGTTTAGTTTTTAATGTTCAAGTTATATGCATATCAAAGTATGATCAATATGGGAGTACTACCACTATAAAAGAGTAGAGGGAAATTAGAAACATGCCATAGGAGGTTGATTTTTTCCCTGTTAGGAAAAGATATCAACATTTTTGGTCACCATATCGGGGATATTTAAAGGTTAATATTCCATGCCTAGTAGATGGAAAATCCTTGCATATTTCAACCTCATCTTCCCATTAGATCAGGAGAACAAAAAAGTATATTGCATCAATTTTATATTTTGATCTTGAAGATTACAAGAACTGAAGAAGAGCATGAAAGATCTTGGAAAATTTTAGCTCAACAAGAGTTACATGTACCTAAAAATCATAAAGGTGGCTTCACTAAGGGATAAGTATGAAGCTAGAGTCTTCAAATAATCCAAAGAGGACCTGAACAAGAAGCCTAAGTAAGAAGCTTATTGAAAAAGTTAGCACTTTAAGAAAGAAGAAGCATATCTTTTCGTTCCACCAAAAAAGGAGAAATGATAGTTTGAGAAGAAGGAAGAGAAGGGACAAGGGAAGAATGGCAAGAGAATGATAGTCTAACGAATCAAAGATGAATAAAAGTAAATCATCTTACATTACAAGGTGAAAAACATCTCCTGCCTACTATATAGACTAAAGTTTTACCTATATTCAATGGTGATGTTTCTATGAACTGTTAAAGAATGCAACTAGGGGCTAATTCCCCTTACTAGAAACCTGTTGTGAATAAAATATATATAAATAACACAAATAGCTATAAATAATAACAATCATAAATAATGAATAATTAACTAAAATTAGTGTTCAATATTCATGTCTCCGAGGACATGACCATTTGTGAAGGGGTACCTACATAGGTATATAATTGAGATCCTCATTTGTAATCAAATCATCTTATATATTCTTATACATATTGTTTACGTTCTATCTACAATTACTGTCAATGATGATAACACATTGATGTAATTGTCACAAGCATAAAAGAGACCATAAAAATTAACATGATATCAAAGATTTGGTGGAGATAGGCCTAAAACAGAGTGTTAAATTTTTGGGGTTGTTACATTCTTACAACATATTAATTTTTACTCCTAACTAAAGAATTCAAAGAATTCCATAAATTATGGTGGGAGGTAATTCCTAGTAAATATGTCTAATTATCGAAATATAAAGAATGCAAAGAATTCCATAAATTATGGTGCGCAGTAACTACTAGTAAATATGTCTAATTACAGAAATATAAAGTATGTATATGCTAATAGTAATTTTTGTTTGAATGCCCATGAATACTATATTTGTCAATATGGAATAAGGCATAATTGAAAGTCTATGACTCAAGCATATGTCTTTTGAAGTCAAATTTCTCAAATAAGATTGGTTAAGACCCTATTTCATAAACCTTAAGTGGCATTAGCAATAAAGAGGTGACAAGATTGAAGAGATTTCAACTTGACATATTACTTTATTCCTAACTTGATATAGTTTCCATGCATAACATACTCTAATGTGAGAACTAAGTTTAAAGATCGATGACTTCTCGAATCATTGGAATGAGAGCTATGCATGATCATTAAAATCTTGTTTGAAGTATTCTTAAATAATCTCTTATCATCATAAGAGAAGATTGTTATAAGTATAAATACTTGCATCATAATATTTTGATATACCAAAAGGTCTGTGCCAAATGCTTGAAAAATGAAAATACATTATAGGGCTATGTCAATGATTTGGAAATTGTATGTAGCTATAAAGAAATCCTTTAGGAACCCTTCAAAGATAGTTGTTTATGTGTATGATATTAACCATCATGGTATATGGTATGGAAAACCTGTGTGATTGTAAAAGGAAATGACTATGTAACTGGTGTTGTTATCCAAACCTCTATATGACTAGATTGTCTAATATAGAAAAGAAGAATTTGACTATTGTAAGGACCGAGGATGTTTGTATTACTGCAGTATGCAAACTTTGTAGACCTCCATACACTAAAAAATTAGTGATTAATGCGCTCGAAGTTACATTATGTCCTGGATAGTTGACTGGATTACTATGTTACCATTGGTTGATGAATTGAGATAGCATACACCATGTGATACTGCATTGACTGGAATAACATGTACACCAGAGCGATGAACTAGTTCAAATTTTCATTAAGGATGTATTTTAAGTATCTCTAATTTATGAAGAGGCTTTAGAGGGAAGATAATATCCTTGCATGAATTCTTGATGTTTATAATTAAGAAGCACATGCTATGAATTTACATTCGATACTTGAAGAAGATGAGTAGGAAGCATGGTTATAAATTGAGGAATGTTTTACCTCATCAATGTCAAAGGGAGTTGTTTGTTGAACCCTGCCAATAATTATAGCAAAGGACTTCCCTATGCAAGTGAATTTTCAAAATAATGACATGTTGGTTGGTAATTCTTTAGGTCTATAGATCTCATGATGAACGGGCTACCAAGTGGATCTTTTGTATTAAAACATGCACCGTAAACTAGAGAGAGTCTGATCATATGAAAGAAAATTGTGCAGAACAAGGATTGGGACACCTTCATGAATTAGAAAAGATTAGGCTTGTGGTCTCCCTGAGTGAGATGGATTAAGGTTAGTTAAATATTTTCTTTAACATGATTTTGATTTGGTATCCTGGATGTACATGAATCACATGATTGCAAAAATCACTACTGCTAGAATGGATAGCTGTAAGACAGTGTAATTTGAAGAATCTCTTTAGTGAGTTGTGTGTCATACATCTATATATTGTTGAGAGGAGCACTGAGGATCTCATGGATGGATGATCATGTTTTTGATATCCTCACAAAGCCTTAGGGAACACAATGTTCTTATCCTTCAGAGAGAAATATTCCCTATATGGAGGGGTCTTGTTTGGGTTTAACATTGATCTATGGGATCTCCTGGGGACCTAGGGTACTTCTTGGAGCTATATGAGCACACGATGAGTGATTCATGTTCCCTTGTGAACACATCATGTGAACATAGGGTGAATGGTTCACCTTCCCCTGTGGGGCACATATCCCAATATGAGAACATAGGGTGAGTGGTTCACCTTCCCTTATGGAGTAAACTATATGTAAATAGGGTGAATGGTTCACCTTACCATGTGGAAATCCAAACATACATCCTACCCTTTTAGTTTGGGACTATTGGGAAGTACCTCTCATTTGGCCAATGAGTTGGGAAAAGTGGTAACATTTAATTAGTCCTACCGACAGATGTGTCAATTACTAATGTATTCCATATGACTAGGATGCATGATGTTCAACAACTTCATCATTAAGGATCAAGCCTAGTAGGGGTTCCATCCCTGGACATGAGGACTTTCCTCTTTCATTATGGCAATAGTGGTAGGGTCTTGTGACCCACCCTCTTTCAATCCTTTCTTATTGGATTATGATACAAATTTTTGGCAGAGACAAGACAATTTGCAAAGATGACACAAGATGGACATGATTTCATAGCAATGGATGAATTTTGACAGGTGGAAGTCTCCTCCCTAGCTGAGAGGGAGTGTTAAAGAGTGCAACTAGTGATTAACCATGTTATATATATATATATATATATATATATATTATATATATATATATGAATAACTAACTAATAAGTAGTGTTGAAGATTCCTGTCTCTAAGACATGACCATTCGTGAATGGATACATACCCACATATAGAATTGGGATTCTAAGTTGTAATGAAATCATATTATATCTTCTTGTACATATTATTGATGTTCTATCTACAATTATTGTCAATGATGATAAGACATTCAAGTAATTAAAGTAATCATAGAACAGACCATAAAAATTAACATGAATCCAAACAAGCATATGGATCAATTCCTAACTATTTGTGCATGCAAGGGATTGTAAATTAAGACATCACGGTTAGGGTATTTCTTCAAACTCTAATATGAATGACCTATGAAGTTAGCATCTTTCCTTTCCTAGTACTTCAATTAGCTCTTTCGATGACATAGAAGAAGATTTTATAAGAAGTTACACCAAGATAATTACATATTATGCTATACTTACCTAGTTTATCCCTGTCCATATTGAAAATAATATGAAGATTAGATATTTTAATCTTTGGTTTTTCAAAACCTTGCAACAAATACCTCAAGATACTCATCCTAATGACCCATTCATATTTGGGTGTTACAAAAATGGAATGCAAACAAATGTTAAGTATGATATAAAATTTGCACATATTAATACATTATAAGAAGCCAAGAGGAGAGTGTAAGAAATGGAGGAAGACATTTTAGAAAGAAATTCCAATCTATATATTTTTCTTGGATAGCTACGAACATAAATGTCCTCCTTCAAAGTATAAGAAACAAAGAATTCAACAATTGCACGAAGTGATCAAGATGCAATAATTGGAAGAGGAAGTTTCCATGGAATACCTCCTAATGTGAAAATTGTTCATGCATTGTAAGAACCATTTGAAAATTGATTTAGAAAATTTTCAACTGATTAAAACAATTGAACAAATGTAGCTTGAAATAATAATATTAAAGAAATGAGATGAGCAGAGGTCTTAACTTGAACAAAATATTGGACGACAAACATATTGTTTTAGAGAATGGCTTGATCAAGGTCATAAGATTGACAATGCACCTCCAAGGGGGCATAGGCCTCCAAGATTTGAAAATGTAAGTTATATATTACTAGAAGATGAAGAAATGAAATAAGAAGAAAACATAGACTTGCCTCAAATTCTTACAAAAGAAAATTTAAGCACCTTAGAGTCTACAAAAATAGGAGATGACCAAGTATTTTCATTAGAATAAGAGTTTGTACTCGAGAATCAAGAGTTTATGGAAGAAGAAAAAATTATACAAGAAAGCACTCAGTTGAATAAAGAAAAAATAAAGGGCCCACCTCAACACACAATATGGGGAATCAAAGATAAATGTTAGCACAAAGAAATGTGCATCATGATAAATCTGGACTAGCCTAAAGCAAGCATAATAATCCATCACATCCAATTCAAATGTCTTATGATATTATGGATGACTTACACAAGATCCAAATCACTTTACCATTTTTAAAGGTGATAAATATTCCTCAAAAAAGAGAGAATCTTCTCAAAGTTCTCAAAAATTAAGATACATCCAATATGAGAGTAAATGCCACTAATATATTTCATAAGTAGAATATACTTTCTCCTCTTGTCAAGACTTGAGGTAAAGTTTCCTCCTTTTCACATATCACTAGAGGCTCCAAAATTTATAATACACAATTATTCAGTGGATAGTGGTGCAACCAATAATATCTTGCCACCCTACATCATGAAAGCGATAGATTTATGTTGCACTAAGTACTATGAGATTGGAAAACGTATTTGTGCAATTTATTAAAGAAGTTTATTAGATTATGGTGAGATAAAATATTTCTATGCTTCTATAAGTTTGACACCAAATATCACAACTATTTTTACTATAATAGTGGTGGAGTTACCTCTTGCATATGAACTCATGTTAAGAAGAGAACAAAGTTTTCCACTAGCAAGATAAATGATGAATAATAGAAGTTGCATGATTCTTCCAAATAAAGATGGCCATATGATAAGGGAAATGGAATTAAGGAATCATATATTTTTTGATAAAAATGAGGTTAATGGAGTAATCAACTATATTGATAATGGCCATGGAAATTATGCCATATTGAACAAT
Source organism: Pinus taeda (assembly GCA_000404065.3). Classification (NCBI taxonomy): domain Eukaryota; kingdom Viridiplantae; phylum Streptophyta; class Pinopsida; order Pinales; family Pinaceae; genus Pinus; species Pinus taeda. The sequence continues at coordinate 23,409 of APFE030497899.1, read as the reverse complement.
GTAGATATCATAGATAATAGTAGCATAAATGTATCGGAAATTTGATTGGAATTACTCTTTGATGGTGCTTCTTCAAGAACAGGATCAAGAGTTAGTATAATATTTGATATCCTAGATGGAGAATGTTTTCCATATGCTTTACAATTTGCAGTTTTCCTATAAAAATAAAAGAGGTGAATATGACGTGTTAGTTAAAGGTTTACTTCTTGCATAGTAGAAAGGGATTAAAAACATTACTTTTATTCAAGATTCAAAACTGATTCTTAATTATATTTACAAGAATTACAATATCAAGAAGAATAAACTGAAATTTTATGTAGAGAGAATTTGGGAATTATTTCAAAGTTTTGTTTCCTTTTGAAATATCTTTTGTTCCAAGGGAGAAAAATCAAAGGGTTGATTCATTAGTGGTGGTAACTTCTCTATTTAATTATAAATCAACTAATAATTTGTATCATGTTGATGTTTTGTTTCATCCATTTGTCCCAGATAATTAGGAGAATTGGCAAATTTTTGACAATTAAGAAAATATCATTGAGTTTCTTGCTCAAGAAGATGATGAGAGCAAAGAAATACCAAAAACGAAAAAGAAAAAGTAAAAGTGTCTCTTGAATCAATGCTCAATTGTGATGATCAAATTTAGATGTTCTAGTTATCAAAATAACCATTAAGGAATAAAATTCAAGAGGTCAAAAAGATAAACATTGGAATCCATAAATAATCAACATGGTTGAATATCGAGACATATTGTACTCAAACTCACACAAAAATAGATTAAAATTAGATAAATGTGAATTTCTTCTTATTCACAAGATACACATATATACACATATTTCATTGACTCTTAGTTGTCATCTTCTAAGAGGTCTCTTGGACTTCTCATGTCTATTGGAATCCACTTATGGTTTTTCACCTTCCTTTCAAGTGAAAATCCAAGTTTGCATAACCTAAGAGGATTATGCTTCCATGTTGGGTCCCTATAATACTAGTGATTACCCCATTACTATTGTAGTTGTACCCCTTATTAATATTGTTGTGCCCCTATTGCCCCTATATTGTTATTATTGTGCCCCATAGAATCCCTCTATTGTTATTTTTGTGGCTTTATATTATTATTGTTAGGTCGGCTGGGTTATATTGTGACTCCTTATACTCCTATATATAGAAAGGAGGTTTTGTCATTTGTATCATCCAAGAATTGTTCATTTACGTAATGTAAAGGAGGTTGCCCCCTCTAAGAGGCTAAATTCTAAGGCGTTGATCTATCTTTTCTATCTTTTCTTGAGCTGGTTCATAACATTTGGTATCAGAGCTTTGGATTCTAGGGTTGCGCCACTCCGAACAGGTCATCGTGGCATTTTCGCAATAACTTTTTATCTGCGATGTTTCAGAAGCTAAAAAAAAAAAACATTTGAGAAGACATTGCGCTGAATACCAAGTTTGCATTTCAGAGCGTTTTGGGCTATATTTGCGGAGATATGATCTGAGGAAGTTGGTCTTTTCACAAACGCCTGTATTACATTCCAAACAGGTGACCTGGGGAAAATCATCATAACTTTTTCTTTGAGCATTGTATTGAAATTTTGTAAGAAGGTGCAGAAAGAGGACAGATTGGAGTTTCTTGTATATATTGTTTAGAGCCAAAAGACGAAACAGGGACTCGTGGCACATCGTACAAGTTCGCCCTACTAAACTAGTCTATAATCAGGTCACTGTGGGAGATTTCGCATAACTCTTCCTTGGAGAATCCAATTTGGATCAGACGGGTGGCATTGGAAAGAGGACACAGAGGGCTACTGCATATCACAATTTCAGAACTAGATGATTTGAATGTAAAAAGATACATCAGAGGCAATATCGAGCTCCTACAAAGTGAAAAAAGGTGTGTAGATTCTTTTAAATTTTTGCTTAAGATTGGTTTGAAATTTATTTTGAAGGAATTCAAAGGGCATAGTAGAGC
>APFE030497899.1:3492-13748 GCA_000404065.3 Pinus taeda | reverse complement strand
TATTGTTAATAGCATATGCATACAAACTAAAATTATATTGAAAATAGAGAACCATGAAATAAAATATCGCACACACATTTGACACAAGATATGACCTAGGAACCCCTTTCGAGAGAAAAACCGAGTTGGAAGGTGAGGTCATTCTACTCTCTTTCTATGAATGGAAATATGGCTATGATTACAAAGAAGTAAGACATGTGGCCCATGGGGTACTACATTTCACAAATAATCTTTGTGTGCTCTATCTCGTATCCCTCTTGTCTATTTTTTATTAGCTATGGAACAAATGCACTCAGAAGAATGAAAACCCTTTTCCTCCTAGTGGCCTTGTTATAACACAACCCGATATCCTACTAGTGGTTAGGTTTGACTGCCTCAATAATTAGCCAGAGTTACAATTTTATAGACTCTTCTCAAGTCTTCTACATCATAATCATGTGGATATCCCCTTTTCATGATTAATGGGGGCCAATATGGGATCTTCTCAAATTATGGTGGCGAAAAAAAGAAGGTCTACTTCTAAGTGGCATAACTTTTACATACGGACTTTGATTAACACGATTATTGCTCCATTGGAAAGATATATGTGAAGAATATGAAAAAATAGGTGTGGCATTTAGGAGATAGTGTTTTACCCCCAAAAAACATCATTTTCTACCTCAAAACACTTGCAGAAGGTTTTAAATCCTAATTTTCCAAATGAGGTCCCCACAGGTAAAAACGGTCCTAAGAGTTTATTCCTCCACTTTTTCCATTCTAAAAGCATCAAGATGGATGAAAAAATATAATGATCAAATCCAAATCATTTCCTCTATCTTATTAAATGTATATCTATCTACAAACATTCGAAGAAAAACATATTTACTTATGCTCTTTGTAAGGTAATCCATAAATTGTGCTATTCTTTTGCACCTGAACATTCACCACAAATGTGGAATTATGGGAATATAACAAAGAACCTTGCAAGGAACCTTTTTTTTTACTTGATGAGTTTGATATCTACTCATTTGAAATTTTGGGCATTGTTCTTTCGATGCATGTTCTCCGTAATACAAAATATTATCATTAGGACATGCATGAATAACTTGAAACTCCATCTCAATATCTTTTATAATGGCATATAAATCTCGGTATGTGTGAGGCAAAAAGTTTGTTGACAGTAATAAAAATTCTCCTAAAAATCTACAACATAATTAAAAAATAATATTGGATAATGTAAATAATATTAATTGTACATATTACATCCAAAGTATATAGATGATCAACTAACAATAAAAATAGAGGAAAAAAAGAGAGAAGATGACCATTGTATCCTAAATGTGACAAAATATATTACATACCTAGGAATTGTGTGACACAATTGTTTGATAAACCATTCATAACCTTCAAGTACACCAACAAAATATAATAGAGAGAGTATTTTTTTTGGAGCGTTCATAAAGGGGTTGTGTTTCCTTCTCAAGTATAGGGATAACAAAAACACCATCAAGATTGTCATCATCACATCCATTCCAACATTATTAAATACCTCCTAGATCAATATATTTGTCTCATCTTCTTCAATTGTGCTCTTAGCATCATCTTCTTCCATAGGATCATGAAATTGATCTTCATTTTTAGCCCCATGTTCCTGCACATGCACTTATACGGACATGTCTTCCTCCACGTGCAGTGCCCTATGGGTTCATTCCTTTCTCATTACAAGAAATCAACTAATATTAGTGTACATAACAAATATTAAAAAAATACAAACATTTACAAATATAATATAGGACAACAAAGACAACAAAGATAAAGACAAAAAGAGATTAGGTGAGAGTGAGAAACAAAGAAAACAAATCAAGCATGAAATATTGTCACACAAATGAAATTCCATGGAAGCATCAAGGAAAAAATGACATGCAAATACTACACGATACATGTCTCACCCAACTATTATGAGGGTTTTTTTGGTTGCCATTTTGATACCCATTCCAATACAACATTAGTTGTAATTTTTCCTTACTTTCTCCATTTTTTATTCCACATCATCCATTTCATTATCACTGTAGCCCAAAAGTGTAAAGTAAAAAGTTATTTTATCATTTCGTTTATTTCCTAGTATTTTGACAAAAATCAGGCATTAGAAATAATTGTTTAGCAAAAAAATTATAAGAAGTTTCTACTTCTAGAAAATGCTCATTTGTTGACATGTGTAGAGTACAACTTTGTGAATTCTGATATATGGAACAAACTCATTGATGTCCAAGGATGGTGAAATACCTATCAGTCATCATAAATATGCTCCACACATGCCAATTCAAAGCTTGGTCAACTCAACTACTTTGCAAGAAAATCCCCCGATTTTCGCTAAAAATAAGAATTGATTTATATTGATAGGGATTTCCCCATTTTTTTATATCTTTAGGATTGAACTCAACCTGTATATAGCTAATAATAGTTTCTTCTTGTTTGTTGTTATATATCTCATGATATTATTGTTGAACCTGGTATAAATACCCAAGACTTTGAAGACAAAAGTGAGGTATTTTTCTTAATAATATTTTCATATTTGGAACCTGGAGGTATCATACTTGTGTCAATGGTTTAAATGGTTTTCATTTATATATATTGTTGGTTAAGTATCTCTAGCTAATAAGTTTTAGGGTGTTAAATTCGATCATTAGAGACCCCCCATGTACACCCTTTCCTTTCTTAGCTTTTAATTGTTTATAATTGGTGTGTACATCTTTGACTTCATTTGATGTTATGTAAAGTCAATTTGTGTTTTATCTTCAGCTCATGAGGTGTACTTAATGACAAGCTAACTGATAGATGTGTAAAAGACAATGAATGACTATCCTTAACAGGAAAATGTTGTAGTGCATGCATGATCTACACAAGCTAGTGTTGCATTAAGGAATCATGGGTATTTTTTCTTAAATTAAGAATGATTTGATGAGCAATATTACTATTGATTTTTGTAAAAGATTAGGAGTGTCTAGCTCTTTGAAAAAATACCTAATTTTTTTATGGTTTTTAACCTCTAAAAGTTATTTTATCTTATTCATTATTTGATTACATTTCACTCCTAAACCTCTATTTCATTCATTAAAACATCAATATCTAGCAACAAAAAGTAAAATAATTTAGAAAATTGCTTAAGAAATTTTCTTAGTGCATGAGATTTTCTTCATAAAGGATGTGTTAACTTACAAGGATTTCAAAAGGACTAATTACTATTGATTTTCCATGTAATAAAAATAATTCCAAAGTCATGGGACACATATTCTGAGATAAATGGTGGGAAAAAATTATAGTGGGCATCACTTGTGTTTAATTAATGGCTATGAAAATTGGCAAAGGCATTCGAAACTACAAAGAGGCAATAAATGACAATTTAATTAAGGAAATAAAGGAAAATAGGAGAAAAGGAAAGTGAAGAGACACAAATATGCATGCAAGGGAAATTAGAGATAAAATGAAGGAAAATGAAAGAAAAATAGGATAAAAGGAAAGCAAGAGACTAAACATCAATCATAGAAAGGCACGTGAGAAAGAGTCGGCAACTTTTTCTCAGCTTTGGATCAATATCAGAAATCAAACTCCAAGAGGAAAAGGAGCAAGTACTTGAACCAACAAGGAAAGCACAAGCAAAGAGAAGCAAGGGAATGCAAGAGGAAGTTTTGACAACAACAAGTAAGGGCAGGAATAGTTGTGGATTGAAGGTAATAATGTCCATGTGTGGTTTAGCATGTTGAGATTTGGATGCATGTGGTTATTTTGTTATTTTTTTTTCATTGGCATGTGATTTGTCTGTATTGACAATGGTTTCAGCCTCGCCTTATAATTTCCTGGTATGTTCCTTGTTTTGGTTTAAGCTTTGTATGGTCGTTAGACTTGGATCTTGGTTGAGGTGGTCTCTCGAAAAATCCCAAGGGTCAAGGCTGGAGATTGGCTTTCTCTTGGAACTCTTGATGGATGGGTGGAGATAGGAAAATTCCTCTATAATTGGTGAAGGAATTCAAACGCATCCAATCTTGTTTTGGCATTAGTGATTTATGGACTGGTTCAGGTGAAATCATTGTGGTTGAGGGCTAAGGTGATTTGGCCTCTAGAAGCCCTGGTTGTGTAGGTTTTAACCCCATAAATAATTTACCTGCATATGAATTCTAAAACACAGAATAAACAATGCGAGAGCATAACACATAAAATACATATACACAAAGATTTTCCCCTGGATCCCAAAATCGGGACTACCAAATTTATTTTTCATTATATTCCCTTCAATGTTATAATAGATATTTATACATGCTGAAGCATCCAATACCGTGGAATGAAAGCCATCGCATCCAAAACCATGTGCGAAAACCGTGCACAAAACCATAGCTATGTTTGCCCAACCTAATATAGGGTCCAAAAAAAATTTCCCTGAGGTGTTGCCTCAGACCCCATAGAGGGGGGCTAACCGCCCCCCTCAAACCCCCTATGACCCCTCACTACACAGTTGTTGAAATGAAGGGGGGGCTCCGTCCCCCCTCTAACACCCCCGTAAACTATGTGGGCAAGTCGTGGAAAGAATATAACAAAACCCAACATTCTCCCACTTTTTGTTTTCTTTCCACAGGGGGCCATAGGAGAGCTTAGTCATTTATCCAACCCTAAAATGCCCATTGTTTCTCTACACCAAGAGAAATTCTCAGAGCTTACAGATTTTGTTAATGCATATGCAATATTCTTCAAAGTGTACAGCTTTACCAGCAACACCTTTTTGTCTTCTATAATATCCCTCACAAAGTGATACTGAACATCAATGTGCTTTGTCTTTAAATGATAAGCAGGGTTCTTTGCTAAGAAATTTGCACTTTGGCTATCACAATCTATCCTTATATCTCCCTATACTAACCCCATACTTGAACACAATCTCTGCAACTAAACTACTTCCTTTCTTGCATGTGTGGCTGCCATGTATTCTACCTCTGTAGTTGATAATGCCACTACAGATTGTTTCTTACTCATCCACCTGATTGCACCTCCAAATAGGTTAAGCACATGCCCACTTGTAGATCTTCTCTAATCCAAATCTCCAGCCCAGTCTGCATCAACAAAGCCACGAATATCCAGAACTCTGTCCAATCCTGGTCTTCCTTGGTAGCACAAACCATAATTACTAGTGCCACACAAATATTTGAAAACCCACTTCATTGTTGTCTAATGCTCCTTTCCAGGTTTTGACATAAACCTTCTCAATACTCCTATTGCATGTGAAATGTTTGGTCTAGTACCGACCATCGCATACATCAGGCTACCGACTGCACTTGCATATGGAACATGAGACATGTCCTCTTCTTCTTCTTGTGCCTTGGGACACTGTTAAGCAGATAGATTTAAACCAACAGGAATAGGAACCTTCACCGGTTTATATCCTTCTATTGTGGCCACCAACAACCCCCCTCCTTATGAAGTGTTATTACTAAATAAGTGGGGACCCTCAGAAAAAAATCAAAAAATCAATTAGTGTTATATTTCCTTTTAGATGAAACTTACAACATCATGGACTTAGGGAAATACCTTTGAAGAACATAAAAGCCTAAGTTTCATAATGAATTAAAGAAAATTCACTCCTTAAGGGATATCGCATCGCGCAAAGAATGATAGGATACACCTTGCTAATGAGTTAAAATGACAAAAAAGAGAGATTGTGATAAGAAACCTCATTGCATCGCATACACTAAAGAAAAACTCACATTGAAAAACTTAAAACCACCGAGATGCGATATCGCATATCGCACATCGCAAAAATCACATGAATTACACAAGGATTATAACAATCTGCGATATTGTGATATTGCGATATTGCGATACCGCGATACTACAAAGTTGCGATGCTGCGATATTGCGATACTGCGACCTTGCGGTAAAAAACAACACGATGATGTTGCGATTTGCGATACAGCAATCTGCAACATCGCAAATCAAAATCGCGGGACCCCTCTATCACAGTTGGTTCTGGCTCATTATTTGAGAAACGTTTTAGCCAAGAGTTGGTCATATATTTTAATGCGAATTAATGAGTTATTGCGAGTTGTTAATAAAGTATGGTGTAGTGTTTTTCGAAGAAATAGCCCACGTAAGGTGGCATGTTTTGCATATCTTCGGCATTTATAAGTTATCCTGTCATTAGTCCTTTATCATTACTTCCACCTCAATGTAAACTGCAGGAAAGAAGGACAAAGCGTTATACAGGGTACTATGCAGAAAACTACGAGGAGGAAAGGCAGCGCTCCAATATACATTTCAGAAGGCACACCTAATCCACTTAAGGAAGAAAAAGAGCCGTGGAACTCTTCTGAGGCATCTATCATAGATTTCTCATATACATCCATAGTTGAATGGGTACTGAACGATGCTGGTACCACAAACAGACAGTTTAATTCTCAGGGTCAAGGGCTCACGGAATCACTATTTTTACAAATTTTGAGCTTTATATTGAATGAGAGAAAAATGTGCAAGAGGAAAAAACCGCATCAGGGAAGCCCGGATCAAAAAAAAGAGGCAGTTTCCGATGCGCGATTAGCGCCTAAGAAAAATTGCTCGAAAAGGAAGGTCTCTAGTTACTAAGTCACCTGCGAGCCCCGAAAATTGCAAGAAATCAACGATACAAACCAATTGGAAACAGAAGACTGAAAGAAAAGCAGAAGCAATCCAAGGGTTAACCAAGTTGAAATGGTATTTTTACCGGGCATACATGGTAATGATACATAGTTATTGGTTGATTCTCAAGTATATCAACAATTTTACTGAGAAGATAATGCTAGCTCTTGCTGACTCTGTTTGCTTAACTCAACCAAAGACGGAACACAGTCAGCCGACTCCACTCAGGAAAATACTGAATGCGGAGTAAATTTAGAGATAGTTAGATAGTAGATTTAATTTTAGAAATAGTTTTGCTTAGAAAGAGGACGGTCATTTAAACCGAATCCTCAATTTCTGTAAATAAGTTATTTAGTTAGTAGTATTTAAACCCTTCTCATGCATTTAGAGAACGGTCCAAACATTTATCAAAAACTTGTTCTCAGAACATGCACTTTTGCACCCTCAGAGGAGGTTTTGGTGAATGAATGGAACAAGGTTTATTTGATATTTTCATTTAATATCTGCTACTGATGTTGCACTTCTGTACTCTTAGTGGATGTTAAATCAAGGAGAGATAAATCAATTGTCGCTTGAAGCTCATGAGTAGGACTAGTTATAAATGGTACTTTTATCTCTTAACCATTTTTTGCTTATGTGTTAAAGTGATATTCAGTTTTCAGTTTTTTATATATTACAGCATGGATGTCTGAGTTATTATCGAATTGCACTTTTGTATGGGAATAACTATTTTTTTATTTAGTGTATGAATAGCTCATTTATGCGATAATTTTTCACAACTGTTTCGTCTAACTTCTTATACGAAGTAGTTCATCTTTATTGAATTCCTTTCTTATGATGGCTGAATAATCTTTATTACCAGTTATTGTTTGAAATTTTTTTTGGATCGCATAGAAGAAAGATCACACCGCGGGTTAGCATAAATTTCAATGTTTTTCTGTTTATTAGAATACAACAGCATAGCATTAGATTAGAATTAGGATAGAAGTATTCCATTTAAAATAGAAACACCCATCTTTCTCACACACACACACTGAATCGGGAAACTGGTCCCAGATCCCCAATCGGACCCACTATACCAAACGGATAAGTAGCTGCCAACCAAGGTCCGGACCGGGCGGGTATCCCCCTTGTTGTTGACCCACTTTTCGGGGCCCTCAACATATTTGGTGCTAGAAGGAGGGCCTGAACTATGAATGGAAAGTAAATCCAAATCAAAATACCATTCAGAGAGTATATCGCCCTCACCATCTCCTTCAACTTCTCCATTACACTTAAATCCAGAGTTAGAAGTCGTTAGAGCATCTTCCGCTGCTACAAATCCTGACATTTCAGAACAATCTGTTATTGAACCTCCTGAAGTCGAATCTTTGATTCATAAACTTCAGTGATTTTCCATTTCCCCTCAAAGATCTGATGAATCTCAGGACATCGTGACTTCGCAGTATAACCCTGCTCATCCCCTGACCAGATTAAAGAGTGAAAAGTTCGGTGTTCGGCCAACTGAACTACCTCTTTCCAAAAGGAAAAGAGCAAGGAAGTCACCTAAAGGGTCTGACAGCGAGACTCTTTCATCAACATCATCCATCTCAACCTCTCCACCGTGAAGTCAACCATCCACTCCTCCACCCCAGACCATTATCAATCCACCTAGTGGAATCCCTACAACTCCTCCTTAATCATCTGCGATCATAATCACCTCATCTTCTCAACCAGAGGGATCAATTTCTGCGAATCCCCCTGTTAGTAGTCCAGCAATGGCCCAGTCTCCATGGAACAATCCTGGGGCAGTCTTAATGCCTGCACCCTTGAGTCAAATACCGGCCCATCCTGAGAAATGGATGCCTACGTTCAATCTCGAGGCAGGCATGCTAGCAGAAGAGCACATAAACAACTTTATGCTATCCATCAACCTCAACGGGGTTACTAATGAAGATTCTATTGTTCAACTGTTTCCTTATACCCTACAAGGAACAGCCAGATCGTGGTATTTTTCATTACCATCTGGATCTATTACCAGTTGGGACATCTTCCAAGACCAATTTCTAACCAAGTTTGGTGATGACAGGTCTACGGAAATGATAATCAACGACCTATCCAACCTTAGGGCAGAATTTAGAGAATCGATCAAAGATTTCAACCTACGTTTCAATAAAATTCTAAACAAAATTCCTACTGCTTCCTAGCCCAGCGAGGAAGTACGATGTGAATGGTATATCACCGCATTAACATCAAACATAGAAATATTCGTGGATAGGGCTAATAAAACAACTCTAGCCGAAAACATGAAAGAAGCCATAACAATAGAGAAACGTATAATAGCCTTAGAGAAGAAATCCGCGATAGAAGAATGGAAGTATAAAAAGGTCACATTCAAAGAAGAGTCCAAGAATAAACAAGCAAAAGATCCATTCGATTTGGAGGGATTGCAAAAAGTTATTAAGACCATGTCCAATGAAATGGTCAACATAAAAAAGCAAGTAGCAGAAACTTCTTCAAAAAGACCCTATAAATCTTTTAAAAGAGGCCCGTCAACAGATTCGAAGCCACCCAATGCTATAACAAGTGTTGAATCCGAGGAAGAGGAAGAAGAAATTGCCACTAAAGGGAAAACCGATGATGAAGAAGTTGTAGAATTACAAGGAATGCGGGATTTCATCGTCCCACAAGAGGAAGATCAAGAAGTATTCCCAGTTAACACATGAAGTAGAAATCAGCTTGATCCTCCCCAAATTACCTCAAAACCAAAGAGTGCAAGCTCTGCAACGAAGGATAAAGTCGCAACAAAGAAAACGACATCTAAAGCAACTCAAACTAACCCAGTCCAAACAGATTCACCTACTCCATCTAAAACGATGATCGTTTCGGATGAAATGGAGTATAATATCATAGAAGACATGAAAAAGACTAGGGAAAACATTACTCTATATGAATTGAGCAAGCTAAAGCATCAACAAAAGATAATGATGAAAGAATTACATGTTGTGCCAGTTGCACCTTTGCCTGCCGTTGTAATTTCTCAAACTTCTCAGAACATGGGAAGACCTCCAACTAATACGACTAACAAGATTGATCTAAACAACATCGCTTTAATTGGAGGTATATCGAGATCTCATACTCCCCCTTTTCTCCTTACTTATGAAATTTTTAACAAAAATTTTCATAATTGTTTAGTGGATTCAGGTGCTTCATCGAATATTTTACCGAAGTCCATATGCACCAAATTAAACGTTCAACCACAGAAATCCGTTGTTCACATAGTTCAGCTGGATTGGTCTCAAGTCGAAGTCATTGGCGAGCTAAATCGAGTAACCATAAGGCTGTCATCCAATCCGAAGGTATGTCAAGTAATTGACATTTTAGTGGTTGATATCCCTGAATTTTATGGCTTACTTCTTAGCAGGGATTGGTCAGAAAAACTGCATGGATACTTTGCAACTGATTGGTCGCATATGTGGCTGCCTTACAATGGTAAGCCAAATCAAATAAAAGTTGAACGAGAATTACATCAGAAGTACATAGTAACAGAGTTAGAAGGGGAAAATGAACCAGTAGCATATAACAGTAGCATAATTGGCAATTACTCAGTGGATTCTTTTCTCGGCAATTTTAATGCTCATACA